>CM026203.1:30900515-30924454 GCA_014839995.1 Xenentodon cancila | reverse complement strand
GAAAAGGAAAGGAAAGGACAAGGAAAGGAGAGGAGGAGAGGAAGAGGAAGGAAATGAAAGGAAAGGAAAGGAGAGGAAAGGAAAGGAGAGGAGACAAAAGGAAAGGAGAGGAAAGGAAAGGAAAGGAAAGGAAAGGAGAGGAGAGGAAAGGAAAGGAAAGGAGAGGAGAGGAAAGGAAAGGAGAGGAAAGGAAAGGAGAGGAAAGGAAAGGAGAGGAGACAAAAGGAAAGGAGAGGAAAGGAAAGGAAAGGAAAGGAAAGGAAAGGAAAGGAGAGGAGAGGAGAGGAAAGTGGGAGTTTGGCGGCAGCAGCAGAACAAGCTGTGCTCAGGAATTGCAGCAGCCCGTTCACAGATGGTCAGACTGGCACTGCAGTATGTTTAAGTGTCTCTGTTCCTTTTTCTCTGACAGCAGCAAATGTTCTCCTTAACAGGCAGAGCAGCAGCTGAAATAATGATTTGAGCTGGTTTATGTTTGCCCTTGTTTGGTTGCTGCAGTGTGTCTCCTCATTTCTCCCCTCAGTCCCCTTTGGTTCCTAAGTCCGTCCTCTTTCCTCTTTTGCTTTTAACCACATGAAGGACCAGAACTTCAAACGGCTGCATTTATCAAAAATCAAAAGTGGAAGTGTGGCTGAAGCACGAGGACTGTACACCAGACAGTCATGCGCAGCGTTTAGTCACGCTGATCATATTCTGAGTTACTTATGCTTGTGAAGTGTCACGCTGAACTCTGACCCTGACGTACTCCAGCTGCAGACGGACTCAGTTCCCTGCCGATGCCGTCCGAGGTCAAGTCCACCCATCCCACCACCGCTGCCGTCCGTATTTAGTGGAAATGTACAAATGCCTAAAGATTCCCCACAAGATTTACGCAGCTCACACGCAAAATGATGACAGTTCTTTTAACTGATCACATATAAAAGCCATTTTGGAGTCCCGGTAAGGACGTGAGACTTTGTCTTTACTGTCACATTAAATACTTATCAGACGACTTTGTCTGCTCGGACCAAAAGAAGCCACATTTGACCTCAAACACGGGACTTTCACCTTGGACAGCAAGATCATCCTGCCACCGGAACGTTGGTATTCTTGGCATTCATGTTACGTGTCAGGACTGAGTTTGTCTGTTTCTTTTTCTGTGAAGTTCTATTAATTATTTGTACCATCTTTTGACGTGATTCCTTTGGTTTTGACTGGCTTTTGTTTTGTTGTCCCCATGATTGGGTTTGACGGCAGCAGCTGAGCTTTGTTTGGATTCTGATTTCTTCAGTCGTGAAACAAATGACATTTCTTCCCACTTCTTTTCCTCGGTGGTTTGGGTGAAACGGGGACCATCCTGTCAGATTTATCCTGCACTGGGTGTGGATTCCCAAAAGCCAACCAGAGCCTGCAGCAGAATCCCAAATTTATTTGGTCATATTGTCTTTTCAAAGTATAAGAAAGATAATAAAAACACGCTGACGTGAACAAGTCAGTAGACGTCCAGTTTCTGGTCTCTTTTCTCTGTTTCTTCTCTTTGCTTCCCTCCTCATCATTCTTTTCCGTCACTCCATTCGTTGCAAACAGAAAACACTTCTTTCTTTATGTTGTGTTATTTATCCAGAGTTTCAACACCCCAGAAATCCATTTACAGAATGAACTTTAACACATTGCATGTGACTTTTGGATGCATCAGTTTTTGTTGTTGTTATTTTAAATTAGCAGAGCAGATTTTTTTTTACAATATTTGGGTCTATATATATATATATACTTTGGCCATTTAATCAATTGCGTTTACGTTCATGTGTACTGGTATAAAAAACGTCTCCAGTTAAGCAGCCTCGTCGAACCAACGCAACTAAAGTGTGCATGTGAACGTACTGACTGAGGTGCTGTTGATCTTGATTGTGTCTTGGTTTTTCTGTTGCCGTCATGAGATGACATTAAAACAATTTTTTTATCTGGTAGAAGGAGCCTTTAAAAATATTTCATCAAACTAAAGAAGAATATGAAAGTCACAAGACAAGATGACTGATTCAGATGCTATTTGTTGACTGAGGAAGTTGCATAATGAGAAATGCAGGATTTCCTCATCTGACTCAATTCCCAGTTATTTAACTATTTTTATGCAGCTTAGATGGAAAGAAGAACCAGGAAAAGTCCTTAAAGCATTTCATTAGGCAGTTATGTTGCCTGAGAGAAGCTGCTGAGCTCTTCCCTCCCTCTGCGGTGTCGTCTAGACAAGAGCAGGCTGTGAGCCAGGCGGGCCGGCAGACACTCCACGCTTAATCCAAAGCAATTAGCTCGTTTGTCATCCGCTGCCTGCCCTCCATCTAGCTGCCTCCTCCTCCTCCTGCATTCAGCAAAAGGTCACAGGCGGTCATGGCCGAGTCAGATGGCTCAGAGAGAGCAGAGGGGGGAGGAGGGGGACAACGGAGGGAGGGGGGCCTGATAGACGAAGCTTAGAAGACGGAGGAAAGGAAGGTGGAAAAAAGAGGGATGAAGAGCAGGTGAACAGGAGATTAGTGGAATAAAAGAAAAGTAAAAGATAAAATGTGGCAAGCAAATAACGACAGAAGGAAAGATGGAATGAAGGTGAAGGAAAGGGAGAAGAGAAGAGCAGGAATGGTTGCTGATGTCTCCCCCTTTTCTCTGTCTTCAGATGACTCGACAGTCTGGGTAGTCAGAAATAGCACAGCCTGTGTGTGTGTGTGTGTGTGTGTGTGTGTGTGTGTGTGTGTGTGTGTGTGTGTGTGTGTGTGAAAGAGAGAGAGTAATGGACTCATGTCAAAGGGTCACAACTTGCTTAGCAATTTCCATGAGAAAAGGCTGCAGGGGGTCTGGTGGCAACACACACACACACACACACACACACACACACACACACACACACACACACACACACACACACACACACACACACACACACACACACACACACACACACGTTTTCACTGACTTTAAAGCCACGGTTGGGTCACAGCCAACAAGTGTGGGAACTTCAGTCAACAAAACTCTCTCTGCTGGTTTTAATGGTGGGAAAACAGAGAGGAAGTGCTGTGTGTGTGCATGTCTGCGAGTGTGTGTTCGCGTAGTTTAGGACCTGTTGTCCTCAATCCAACTTGGTTCTGATTCTGAGAACTCTGCTCTCAGAGCGCCTTGTTCGGGACAAGCAACAGTCACGTTTGACTGAAAACACATTTCAGCAGAGGGAGACTTTAACGTCCGTGCGTGCTCGTGGAAACTAAACTGCATTTGTGCAACGTCGTACGAAGATCCAGATGTAGATCTGGAGGGCGGGTCTTCTGCTACCAGGAACCATCACTCTGGAACCAACTTCCAGTTTGGGTGAAGGAGGCTGACACCACCTCCACCTTTAAACCAAACTTCCAACGTTTGTGTTCAGTAAAACATCTAGTTGGTGTAAACTTTAGTGTGTCAGGACCAGTAGTCACAGCTGCAGCTGCAGGACCAGACTGGAGCAGCTGGTCTTCAACACAGCTTCATCTGGATCTGCTGCTGTAGACCTGCGCTGAGAGAAGAGAAGAGAGTTTTTCCTGCCACTGTTTGGTTTTTCTCCCACTAGGAGTTTTTACTGCCGTTGTTTATGTAATAATTGATCAGGTCGTGTTCTGGTTCTTTGGGCAGATCCTAAAGACAACTTGTCGTAGACGCTGTAGGAACAAAGTCGAACTGAAGTGAATTGAATTAATGGAATTTTAATCATTTTATTGTGAATTTTTAAATTTTATAGTAACATTTTACCTAATTAATAATAAGTAATAAATCCATATGCACCAGCTGGAACCCTTTTGTCATACCAAAACACTAAGGAAAAGCTCTGCCTTTACAGTGCTGATACCACTTTTATCAACACATAAAACATAAAACATTTTCTGTCAGCTACTTTGCCCTTTAGGCTCCTTTTTTTGAGTCACTTGTCTGAATGTCAAGATCTGATGTTTGTCACTGTGTAGGAAGAGAAACTGGACTGACGCAAAGCTGAAATGTCATAATACTTCCACGAAGAACCGAAGCAGCAGTGTGACCACCTGTTTTTGTCCACCAGAGTGGTTAAGCACTTCTGAAGTCTTCTCAGCACGAGTTTCAGCTTCAGTAGTTGTCTGCCTTTGTTTCTAAATCATTGAAACAATTGTCCAGTTCCAACAATCAAATATATCATACATCATATACCAGTAAACTTTTATTTTACCAAAAAAAACACAAGTCTCCTGGTTTAATTTCAGTGCTTAGACAGTATAGCAGAAAATAAAATACAGAAAACAGGAAAGCGTGAAGCAGGGAAAGAACAGTGATTAATTATGGAGACGCCAGCGACAAGGCGATGTAAAACTGAGCCTTGAAAAGGCATGAGAGCGACAGAGGTGACAGACGAAAGAATAAGAGCTGGGAGGAGTGCTGGAAGGGCAGAAAGTAGAGCAAATAAAAGTGCAGGGGAGAACAGACGAGCACTCCTCTAAATTTAGATCACTAATCCAGGGAACTCCCATGTTCAACTGTGAGTCCCATCTGGACCGTTAACTATTCTAACACGAACGGAGAGGATCACTGACTGAGTGGACGAAGCCTCCTGAACATAAAACCGCCGCCGCCGCCGCCGCCGCCGCCGCCGCCGCCGCCGCCGCGCCTTTCACCAACACCGTCAGGAGGCTTCTGACAACCTCTCCTTCTGAGTCCTGATGATCACTCCTGACTGAGTCTTCATCAAGAAATGTAGAGAGGTGTAGTTTCCAGCTGTTAACAAGCGAGACTGTCCACAACCAACAGAGCACTTTCACATGTGAAACATGGACCTGAGCTAAACTTCCATCACTGGGTCGAATACGATTACAACCGGTTTTCACTTCTGCAGAGCGAAAGACAGTACAGCAGAAAGAGAGATCCTTTTACCACTGTGTAAAAATCTAAGTACATCCCATGATTTCATCCACCGCAGAGCCAGTTTCAGCTGCAGTGACCTGAGAAACGTTTGGTCCACCTAAAATGATTTGTGTCCATATTAAAACGTGGGCGCCACTGGGTGCAGAAAAGCTGCGGTCAGGCTGCGCTGAGACGGCTGTTGTAACTTGTAGCCACCAACGTTAATGAGCGTCGTCCCGCCAGAAGCAGCGCGGGGAGGTTCAGAAGCGCCCCAGAAGTGTCCCAGAAGGGGCCCAGATGTGGCCCAGAAGTGCCCCAGAAGCAATTGAGAGGCAACCCAGAACCGCCACAGAAGCGGCCCAGAAGCGCCCCAGAACCGCTACAGAAGCGCCCCAGAAGCGCCCCAGAAGCGGCCCAGAAGCGCCCCAGAAGAGGACCAGAAGCGCCCCAGAAGCAGCCCAGAAGCGACGCTCACGTTAAATATTTGCTCTGAGTTTACGTTGGGGTTCAGACACGACTAAGCTGTGGCTTTTTCCAATGGCATAGCAAATCGGGACAATTTTCAAAAATAAACAACATGAGAGGACCCTGACTTTCACAGCAGGACTACATTAACCCGTTTAGGATGCAGGTACAAAATCCAGGTTCAGACCCCAATCCAGCCATGTACGAATGATAAGTACCGTCTGATATTTGTATTGTAAAAACGGAGCAGGCCAGAGATCCTTCACCAGCCTCCCAGTTACAAATCTACTTACTGACCCACAGCTGATTTTATTCAGAAAGGAATGAGATGGACAGAAAATGAACTTTTAATGAGTTGTCTTATTTTAACTACTTATATGAATTTACATCACTTTTAAATCTATTTTATCTCTCTTCTTATCTTTTAAATATAAAATGTTACATCATATATGTTATATAATATGTTTAAAAGCAATTTGAACTGCCTTTTAGGTATGAATTGTACTATATAAATAAACTAGCGTGGTGTTGAGACAAATTATACTTAATATTATACTTAAGTAATGGCATAATGTATCAGAGAAAACTTTCATCGTTGTGTATATACCACATGTTTTCATGTTATGTTAACGCGTATTTCTTCAGAAATCCAACAGCGCTTGATGAGACACTTTTAAGTGATTACAGACAGCAGAGCATGTCGTCCTGGCCACATGCAGTCACAACACAGTGACACATTAACTACTGAAGAACTTATTTTTAAAAATAAAAGTCTCGAGGGGTGAATGTTTGCACAGCACAGCAGTCTGCCTGTGCTTTAAAAACACACACACAAATAAACGTGAGTCTGGCTGTGCTGACATTGAAAACATCTGCAAACTCAAGACAAAACACAGACAAGCGAATGACACACCTGCCGAACTGGACTCAATCAGCGAAGTTACTGGAAAAACAGCGCATGCAAAGACTGAGAGTGTTTACACTGAGTCTGACACACACACACACGCACACGCACACACACACACACACACACACACACACACACACACACACGCACAAACACACACACACACACACACGCACACACACACACACAGACACTCACGCACACACTCACACACACACACACACACACACACACACACACACACACACACACACACACACACACACACACGCTGACCTGCAGTGTTCTGTCTGAAACATATGAAAATCAAACCTCATTATCAGCTGCTTGTCTGGCTGTGTGTGTGTGTGTGTGTGTGTGTGTGTGTGTGTGTGTGTGTGTGTGTGTGTGTGTGTGTGTGTGTGTGTGTGCTGCTTATTTCAGTACCCAGAAGGAGCTGCTCTGCCCCCCACCCCCCACACACACTCCCCCAGGTCACATGTCTGTGTTTGTGTGTATGATGGCTCTGATCCAAAGTGGAGATCATCATTACGAGTGTGCATGCAGACATATGCACCCACTCATTCTGCATCACCTCAGTTTCAAAGTCACGACAATGAGGCCTTAACATCTACATCATGAAACCTCTGAAGGATCAGTATTATGTCTTTTAAAGCTGTCCTTGAGACACTTAATGTCTCAGAACATGCTCTTCCTTTCAAAGCAGCAGCTTGTAATTACTTTCAGTTTCTCCGTTTCTCCACCTGCACACTAATAATATGGTCAATAACGCATCAGTCATAATTTTCCAGCGTCCAAGGTGAAATCATTGAATGCCTCGCTGAGTTCAGTTAATCGTCCAAAGATCAAAGATGTTATTTTTTTCTCTCATAATGTAAGAGAAGTAAAAACAGCATTTTCTTACGTTTGAGAAGATGAACCACACAGATGTTTGAACTTGAAACTGTTCAAAAAATGATTTGTGGAGGAGGGACAAGTTTGGTTTGAAACAAAATGCTCTTTCTTTTTTTTAAGTCCCAGATCTCTTCGCCAGATTTTTTCATTGAATTGCTAATTTAATGCACTGCAAACATGCATACATCAGAAAGAAATGATGTCAGTCCCTGCATGGCCCTCAAAAGTCTGACCCTGTAAGATCCTGAAGATTCCCTCATACTCCAGCTGGGATGTTTTAAGTGTGGACTGAAACGTTTGAGTGTGTGGTGGAGCGCCCTCTTTGTGCAATTATACATACAGACAGTTAAAGGTAAAACAGGTAAAACTGTGACTGTACTCAGCTACTCTTTGGAAAGAGAACTGTTGAGATTTAATCAATATCGATGCCATCATCAACTCTGCTCATCAGTCTGAGTGTTCATCGGTTGCCTTGCCTCGATGACGCTGCAGGCGTATGGATGAAACTCCAAAACCAGACCTGTCGGCAACATAACTCCTCTGCAGGCCAACGTCTCCACTTAACTACAACTGTAGTCTTAACTTACACCTTATGTCTCACTTTTGACTCGCTACGAAGACAGACCGAAGAGCATTTTCTTTGTTGTCTTTGAGTGAGGTTTTGCAAGCACGAAGGAAAATAACAAAAGCACCTGAATAAAAAGTTGTGAAATGCTGTTCCCAGGCATGGGGAGTATTTATATACGTTTAACTGTAACTGCTGAACCTTTGAGGCTTGTGTGTGTGTTTCTAACATATGGATGGAGATTTGTTTTTGGTAAAAGGTGTGACATGGGAGTTATTAAAGTATTTAACCACAGAAGGTGAAATCTATGTGTACATTAAGGCCTTAGTAACACATTATTGTATTGAAATTAGAGGCAGGGCGTATTTGGCGTATTTTCTCTTCATGAACGCATTAGGACAGTTTTACAAACCCTGAAGAGGCAAGAATGTAGAATATGCAGACTAGTGTGTTATTTTGGGGCTGCAGGTGACAAAGACATCTGTACACATGTGCAGTGAAGGTGACTAAGGTGAAAGTGACTAACCCAAAAGAGAAGGAGGTTTTGCCATTTTTATCAACAACAACTTCCTCTGAATGTGTTTTTATCTACAGCGGTGAGAAAGAAATTTAACCTCCTCACGTCACTTTTTTGAATTTTAAAGAAGTCGTTCTAGTTGGAGACCTACACTGGTTATATCTTAACTTTTTTAAGATTACTGTCTCTTTAAGACTGTTCATAGCTCAATCAGACGCAAACTGAAGTGTGCAGAAAAGGCATCAAAATGATACCTTTTCAAGCTTCACTGTTGATGCCTTTTTGATCATTTTATCCGCTGTCTTTTTAATTGCAGTTTGAGAGCGGCACATATTGTCAAGGTGCTTGTACAACGACAATAAAGATGCCGATTCAATAATTCATTTAATCATAATGAATTAATAAGCCTCATTAATACACCACTGGTTCTGCAAATTACATCAACAACCTTTGTGCCGCTGCTAAAGTTCTAAAGCTATTAAATCTTTATCTTTACTTTGACATAATTATGACCTAGAGCTTCTGTCCTGCACTGTTCAAGAGTCACACAAACTCAAATACACAACTGAGACGCTTGACGTTTTAATGAGTATTTTGCTGGAGTCTGTGGATATTTGTTCAGGTCAACGCTCTGTCAGTCACTCTTACAATGTGAATCCATCCACATCTTCAGAGGTGCATAAAACCGTCACTCTTAGAAAACCAGAAAGTCCAGATAATCTGGAGCCCTTGTTTTTTTATTTTATTTTAAATGAAGTAGTTCCGGACGGCACGGTGGGTTAGTGGTCAGCACTGTTGCCTCACAGCAAGAAGGTTCCTGGTTCGATTCCTGGCCCAGTGGGTCTTTCTGTGTGGAGTTTGCATGTTCTCCCCGTGCTTGTGTGGGTTCCTTCTGGGAGAAATTGCCTGTAGGTGTGAATGTGAGTGTGTCTGTATGTGGCCCTGCGATGGACTGGCGACCTGTCCGGGTGGACCCCTGCAATGTGTCGTGATAGGCTCCGACAGACCCTGAGAAGGAGTAAGCAGGCATAGATGAAATAGCTCTGTTTTGGGTGGCTTCAGCCTCCCCTTGTTCTCTTTGTTCCCCTGCAGTCCTGAACAACTCATCTCCATCTCCAAGTGGTCACCACTTGTTAGGATATGAACAACTGAAAGAGTTTCCATCTATGAATAACGTACTTCTCATTTAGTCCACCAGGCTTCAAAGAAGAACTTTTTTTCTTGAATCTTGACACAACAATCAGTAAAGCAATGATTTCTCAGTTTCAAACTGTCTGAACTTATGATTGGCTGCTTTAAAAAAAGAAACGAGCCTCTAGCCAGCTCTCAGAGGACAAGCAGTTAACATCAATCAACTGTAATGAGTAAATTGTACATTTTCATCACACAGATTCAAGGTATTCGAGCTAACTCAATGTAATCAAGGGTGTCTATTAATGTTTAGTCCTCATCAAAGTAATCTGAGTCAGAATGACCTGCAGGCTTTATGCCGATGATGCGGTGATGTACTGGCGAGGGCTCTAAACGGGCTCTCTGGCAGCTGGTACAAGCTCCTAATAGCGTCCAGCGCACTTCTGAACATCTTCAGAACGAAACTCATGATGTTCAAACACAAAATAACATCAGATGAAGTCCCTGCCTGTGACTTGACAGAGCGATGTGACTGGTCAGTAAACTTCATATCTCACATGCAGCACCTGCTTGAGCAAAGCTCAAACATTCGTTTTTTTGTATTACTATATTGTTTGCATTGTAATACTGGAAATTATTGTTATCATCCCAATCCATTATTATTCAGTTCAATAAATCACTGAATATGTTGTTCCCTCTGATTTGAAATATACTAGAGACAAATATATCTGGTTTTGAACGTTAGAATTGACCATATAAACATTTATATTCTGCACATATGCATACGCAAACTGGTGCAACCGCATTTTTAAATCTTGCAAACCTTTCTTTGCAAGAAAAACATATATTTTTTAAGCTGTTTTTAAGCAGCGTATGTCTGCATGTGCACGTGTGTGTGTGTGTGTGTGTGTGTGTGTGTGTGTGTGTGTGTGTGTGTACGTGTGTGAGCCAGAAATATGTTCCTTCCCGAAAACAGTGTTTAAGCTGCCAAACTAAAACCAGCTCAGCCGGTCTTTAAACACACAAGCGCACACATGCAGACAGACACAACAATATCTGTCTGACACCGTGTTTGTGTTTCTGGGGGAAAAAATCAAATATAGATGATGATGTTGGTGAACTGAATGCATTTATTTGCAGACATAGTTTTGTAAATAAAAAATAAAAACAGGTCATAAATGTGGATGGTGACTTACAGCACGTGAACGGCAGAAGTGCCTGTCGGGAGATTCATCGTGTTTTCACACGTGCACAGCCTCCCTAAGAGCTCGGATTATAAAATATTTACAAAAGATTTCTTTTCTGTCAAGTTTCTGTTAATGCCATTTCTGATGTCATTACGCGAGGTGATGTGAAGGAAACTGATTGGTGTCATTTCCATGTCCACAGTGGAGACACGTGTTCAGCCGCACTTTGGATTCCGACAACGTTCTGGTGCAGATGGAGCCGATGGCGACGCCTTTATCCTGTGTCTATGTTGGACGTTTGGCGGGTTTGGTCCAGACCACAGCCGAAAGTTACACACTCAGTTCAGTTGGCTACGTTGGTGGCTACGTTAGCGGCTACGTTGGCGTTCACGTTGGCAGTTATGTTGGCGGTTACGTTGGCGGTTATGTTGGCGGTTATGTTGGCGGTTATGTTGGCGGTTACGTTGGCGGTTACGTTGGCGGTTATGTTGGCAGTTATGTTGGCGGTTACATTGGCGGTTATGTTGGTGGTTATGTTGGCGGTTACGTTGGCGTTCACCTTTGCGTTCACATTGGCGGTTATGTTGGCGGTTATGTTGGTGGTTACGTTGGCGGTTATGTTGGCGGTTATGTTGGCGGTTATGTTGGCGGTTATGTTGGCGGTTATGTTGGTGGTTACGTTGGCGGTTACGTTGGCGGTTATGTTGGCAGTTATGTTGGCGGTTATGTTGGCAGTTACGTTGGCGGTTACGTTGGCGGTTACGTTGGCGGTTACGTTGGCGGTTACGTTGGCGGTTACGTTGGCGGTTATGTTGGCAGTTATGTTGGCGGTTATGTTGGCAGTTATGTTGCCGGTTATGTTGGCGGTTACGTTGGCGTTCACCTTTGCGTTCACATTGGCGGTTATGTTGGCGGTTATGTTGGCGGTTATGTTGGCGGTTACGTTGGCGTTCACCTTTGCGTTCACATTGGCGGTTATGTTGGCGGTTACGTTGGCGTTCACCTTGGCGTTCACCTTGGAGTTCACGTTGGCGTTCACGTTGGCGGTAGTGTTGGCGGTTATGTTGGCGGTTACGTTGGCGGTTACGTTGGCATTCACCTTGGCGTTCACGTTGGCGGTTATGTTGGCGGTTACGTTGGCGTTCACGTTGGCGTTCACGTTGGCGGTTACGTTGGCGGTTACATTGGCGTTCACCTTTGCGTTCACATTGGCGGTTATGTTGGCGGTTACGTTGGAGTTCACGTTGGCGTTCACGTTGGCGGTAGTGTTGGCGGTAGTGTTGGCGGTTATGTTGGCGGTTACGTTGGCGGTTATGTTGGCGTTCACCTTGGCGTTCACCTTGGCGTTCACCTTGGCGTTCACCTTGGAGTTCACCTTGGCGTTCACGTTGGCGGTTACGTTGGCGTTCACGTTGGCGGTAGTGTTGGCGGTTATGTTGGCGGTTACGTTGGCGTTCACGTTGGCGTTCACGTTGGCGTTCACATTGGCGGTAGTGTTGGCGGTTACGTTGGCGGTTACGTTGGCGGTTACGTTGGCGGTTACGTTGGCGTTCACCTTGGCGTTCACCTTGGAGTTCACGTTGGCGGTTATGTTGGCGGTTACGTTGGCGTTCACGTTGGCGGTTATGTTGGCGGTTACGTTGGCGTTCACCTTGGCGTTCACGTTGCTTGATTGAAAAGATGAGTTTTTCGCTGTGGACCATTCGGTGTGCGGTGCACCCAGATCTGGTAGTGACATCGCCACGTGTTCATGTGACGCAACCAAACAACAGTTTATACTCATCAAACCAGACATGCGACGTGTGACGACACAATTAAGGTTGCTGGACAACGCAATCAGAAAAAAAGAAAAGAAATCTGAAGTTGTTATTTAATAATGTCATAAATGTATTAAATGTCCCTTCTGTATAATAGTTACGGGAAGATAATCTTTTTATAATCAAGTCCAACGTATTTATCATTTATTTCACAACGGATTTGACATGTCTACTGAATATAATTTATTCAAATAGTATTTGTGTTATAATGAACGAGAAATAACATTAATAATTGAATCTGCTTTTAGACTGCATTTTGCTTTGCTTGGTACATTTTTGTATTTAATCAAAACTCAGATTTGATCAATTATAAATCAGAAATCAATATTAAATGAACTGAGACCAAACAAAAAAAATCTGAAGTGTTTTAAATGATACAAAACCTAAATACTTAGAGCCTCATCAGTGCAGCTCTACTTCTGATGACTTTTACAGCACAGTTTTAAAACATAACGCCCCTTGGGGATTCATTTTCCGACTCATCGGTAGATCCATACCAGTGGGTTATTCCCTTCTGGAAGACCAGGAGACCTCGGAGGATCTCAATATAAATCTGGTAAGTCAGGAGATGGATAATAAGAGGTACAATCTTCCAAAAACCAGTTTTGTTCACCTCTTTGTCTCTGAAACTGATAAAATGCAATCGAGTCTTGCAGGTGAAATTTGCCTTATTTGTTAATTATCATAATTCCAGTGTAATGATTGTGGGACTCTTCTGCCTCTGTCATTCAGGTGCTATTATGCAAGACGTGTCACCTGCCTTAGAGCAGCAAACAGTGAACACCTGGCTTTAGAGAGAGACGTCCTTTCACTCAGATCAGCCCAGATCCTCAATACATCCTCCACATGAATCAACTCGCCCTGCTTTTTGTGTCTGTGCATGTTTTTTGTGTGTGAGGCAGAGATAACCTCCAGTTCAGACAAAACAAATACCTGCTGAAACCCAAACATGGTGGTAACAAAGCCCCTGGATGTCACAAGGAAAAGGAAAGACTGAGTGGGAGGTGTCCTGCCGAGCAAAATAAAACCTGAAAATATTCAACTGTCTGAATATTTTCTGCTGTGTTTACAGCGACCTACATGCCCGGAACATGACATCATTTGTTTGGAAGTGACATCTGGAAGACACTAAACCCTAAATAGTGGACATTTTCTTTTTTTTATCTATTAGTCTGTGATGAACTGATGATTAAATATAGATTTGACTGTTTTATGCCACATCTGTGTCGCTTACATTTACCATAATGTGTATATTGAATGCAAATGATTTTGCACATTATTGTCTCCCCACCAAACTGAAGCGCAGGACTTATCTGGATATTTAGCGTAAGTATAACAAGAGCCTTTTTTAAACGTTTCCTTCCTGCAAGATACATATCACTTTGTTCAGATAAAAGGGAAAAACTAAGAAGAAAGTCTCCACGGTGACGGTGGGAGGTGGATGGGGAGGGACTGACGAGACAGAAAGCCACAAACACACACCTGCATCTGACCAAGGTTGCCATTTTCTCACGTCTTCTCCTTCGCAGTCAGGTCTCGATGTTCTCCTGAACTTAAAGGTTCAGGGCCATCACAGTCACTGCGGATTGAATGAACCAATGACACGGAGATACATCGGTATCCATTCAAGGCTTTCAATGGGCGTGTTTTCATGCTGACACCCTTCAGGTCGACTCGAGAGCCTTCTGGACCTGAGTACGGTTCAGTCGTGTCGGTGCACACACAGCACCAGCCCTCTGGTGCGCACCAAAGAGGCCCCACCGAGACCCCACCGAGACCCCACCGGGACCCCACGAGACCCTACCGAGACCTCACCGAGACCCCACCGAGACCCCACCGAGACCCCACCGAGACCCTACCGAGGCCCTACCGAGACCCCAACGAGGCCCCACCGAGACCCCACAAGACCCCACGAGACCCTACTGAGACCCCACGAGACCCCACCGAGACCCCGCCGAGACCCCACCGAGACCCTGCCGAGACCCCACCGAGACCCCACCGAGACCCTGCCGAGACCCCACCGAGACCCCACCGAGGCCCCACCGAGACCCCACAGAGACCCTACCGAGACCCCACCGAGGCCCCACCGAGACCCCACCGAGACCCCACCGAGACCCCACTGAGACCCCACCGAGGCCCCACCGAGGCCCCACCGAGACCCCACCGAGACCCTACCGAGACCCCACCGAGACCCCACCGAGACCCTACCGAGACCCCACCGAGGCCCCACCGAGGCCCCACCGAGACCCCACCGAGGCCCCACCGAGACCCCACCGAGACCCTACCGAGACCCTACCGAGACCCCACCGAGGCCCCACCGAGACCCCACCGAGACCCTACTGAGACCCCACCGAGACCCTACCGAGACCCCACCGAGACCCTACCGAGACCCCACCGAGGCCCCACCGAGACCCCACGAGACCCTACTGAGACCCCACCGAGACCCCACCGAGACCCCACCGAGACCCTACCGAGACCCCACCGAGACCCTACCGAGACCCCACCGAGACCCCACCGAGACCCTACCGAGACCCCACCGAGACCCTACCGAGACCCCACCGAGGCCCCACCGAGACCCCACCGAGACCCCACCGAGACCCCACCGAGACCCCACGAGACCCCACGAGACCCTACCGAGACCCCACCGAGACCCCACCGAGACCCCACCGAGGCCCCACCGAGACCTCACCGAGACCCCACAGAGACCCCGCCGAGGCCCCGCCGAGGCCCCACCGAGACCGCTTGGAAGAGCTGGTCACAGTATGGCTCTGAAAGAACTCTGGTGCGGTCTGTTTGAGGTGTGAAAGCACCGGGACTCTGATTCGACCCATCTACGATCGGATCCTGCATGGAGCACAAACAATTGAGAGAAATATGCTGAGTCTAGTTTATTTCTGTTTCAAACACAAAGTTATTGTTTATCTCCCAATGTGACGGCGTCTGATGAGTTCAGCAGCAGCACATCTCAGTCCTCTGACACGTGATCTGTGATGGCAACTCATCCAGCTTCATTCAAAATCATCTGAATGATCGTGAGAATAAACATGAGAGCGTATAACATCTTAGAAAAGTGTGAAAAAAGCCTGACCTGCAAAGAGTAATAAAATCTGGTTTGTGTTGGTGGTACGTGACAACTTTATTTGTGATCTGTGGAGTGAAAATGCAGTACAGTGAAAAGATCATCATGTAACACAGACAATGCCAGGGCCTTTTTGGTTAGTTTTTAATTTGAAAAGACATTAAATTAATCTAGACAGTGATTATACTTATGTTGGCGGTCATCATGTTTTATCTGTGCGGCAGCGATGGCACAATGAACGGCGCCGACCCAATTACTGCAGTAGTGTCTGAAGATCAGCTGATTAACTAACTACATAGTTCCCAACATACTAATGACTATCTGGTGATGGAGGACAAGTGGACTGAAAACAACCGGGGATGGTTTCAGACATGGCCACGGATGAAGAAAGCTTCACTTCAGGCCGGTTGTTATGGAAACGTGACGCTCTGTCTCCACTAACGCCAACCAATGACAGCACTGGCCGTGCTCATGTGGCTTCTGGTGCGACGTTTGGGGCAGACTGAAAATAAACCGGTATATATACCGGTATATAACTAGAGCTCACCAAAGGTCGACCCCCGTTGCACCAACATATGTGAAAACTGCCTCAGTTAAATACTCATCTGACGTTAAGTTGTATTCTGGCACGATGCAGAACTCTCCTCTTCTCCTGACCTCTCAGCCTCCAACCGGTCAAGACGGATGGCCTTCCTGAGTCCGGTTCTGCCTGAGGTTTCTTCCTGTTAAAGGGGAGTTTTTCTTTCCACAGTCGCCCGGTGCTTTCTCAGGACGGGGTATTGGATCGAAGAAAGGTTTTGATGCAATTTACTTGTTAGTTTATTGGTTTTGGTTTAGTTAGACTAATTTGGAATTTGTATTGTTAAAGTGCCTTGAGATGACATTAGGCATGATTTGGTGCTTTATAAATGAAGTTGAATTGAATTGAAATAGTTGCTCTGATGAAGGCTGGCGAGTCTTGCATCTACATTCCTGATTTGCCATCTGCAGGAACCTTCAATAGTTCTCTCTGCAGTCACTGGCAACAGTGAGATATGGATAAGAAACTGAGCTGACAACCTGCACCAAGGTTTCAGAGTCAAGGCTGAAAGTGGTAAAAACCTTCCAGCACAACCACCGATGCATTCAATTCTTTCTTAGGGACTCAAATAATGTAATATGAAAAAGTCAAAAATCAACACTTAAGTTCTGTTTTGAAGTTGGAAATTTATCAAATGATTTGAAAACAAGAGTAAAAAGCTCGGACTGAAACGTCTGAGCAGCGATCTCTTGGTCAGACTGCAGTCAACCAGAGATTTACCTTCATCCTCAGCCTGTCATGAAGTTTCTTCTGATGGGCACAAGAGCTGAAAAATACTCAACTGTTTGTCCTAAACTGACTGAAACCAAATCTTTGATGTGAAACAAAATACAGGCTGTGCCTTTGTGCTTTTCTGGCCTGCTGCTCTGTCTAGACACACTGTAATCTACTCTGTGTGTGTATCTGTGTTTATGCGTGTTTGTGATACACATGGGGGGTGGGAGGGGGTGGGTGGAGCTCGGTTCACGTCGGGATAAGCATTTATAATGGGACAGGCTTGTGCATCACGCCTGTCTTAGTACACTTGAATATGTAATAATGACATAAACAGAATAGAGTTTGTGTGTGTGTGTGTGTGTGTGTGTGTGTGTGTGTGTGTGTGTGTGTGTGTGTGTGTGTGTGTGGCGGGGGCGGGGTGGTGGGGGGTTGTTTGTAGATGCAAAAGATGTGGTCCCAGCTGTTTCCTATGAGCCAGAGGGCACAGGAAAACAGACACAGCCCTTTCTTCAGGCGTGTTTGTGTGTGTGTGGGTCAAGCCCACGGTCATGAGCGTCTGTGACTTGAGTGGGTGAGGGGAGTTGTCACAGTGTGTGTGTGTGTGTGTGTGTGTGTGTATGTGTGTGTGTGTGTGTGTGTGTGTCCATTGTCTAGACTCTGTCTCACAGTCAGGACCAGCTGACTGGTTGATGATTTAGCTCAACTGTCTCTGTTCTCTGGGAGAAAACGACGTCTCAGATCTGCTGCAGCACAACAATACGTGCACGTCATGTCCACGCGCGGTGACACAGTCTGCGTATTTTGATATATATCAGTGTCAGAAACACGGAAGTGTGACCGCTGCAGCTCCGTGTCATGAGCCGGTTAAGTGAAAATCCACTCGGTTTTCAGTCATACACAGAGTAACAGTGACGTCTTTCTGCACAGATTTATGGAAACGTTTGAGCTGCAGAAACGGATTTTAGCAGGTTCCACTGTTCTTTCTCAGAACAATAATCAACAACATACAAAGGCCCAGCACATGAACACACAGCTGGGGAAGTGATGACCGAGTTCAAGGAAAGTGGGAAAGGTTCAACTGACCTCTCCAAAACACTTGGCTCAAAGCAGCGCTGGACAAGTCCCTGGCACAGACTGGCCGATGCCAGTCAGCAGCAGATCAGTGGCTGCATCGCCAACCAGTTTCAGCAGTGTTGCTGGGGGACTGGACGCTGCAGGTACGTTGGTGCAAAGAAATGACCAGGAGCCCCAAGTCTCTGTATTCAGGTGGTTGTGGCTGATAGTTGGGTCACAAGACGCTCCTAAAAGTAATTCAATTTTCTCTAATTATTGATCACTTTATCAGGAAAGTTTATTTGAGTGAGTCATGGAGCAGTTTAATAGTCCTTGTTAACCACAAAAACAAGCGTATTAGTTGTGACAAAAACATATATTGAATGTTTAATGTGAGATTTTTAGCTCGGAGTCACAGAACAGGAATGATCAAAAGCATAATTAGTAGAGAAATAAAAAGCAGTAGGACACACCCTCCCACACGCCCCCAGACACAGAAAACCAACCCCCACCACTGAAACAATGAGCATTTCAGCCCTCTCCTGACCCGACCCCTGACCTTTGCACTCCCAGACACCCAGACTGTCTCACTTCAGCCCCGTCCTCCCCGCAGATGCAGAACAACGCTGGCTTCACACGCAGAACAACACAGCAAGCATTTGCACGCATACATGTGAATTTCTAATGAATTTTGTGTCGGATTGTATGTTTTATGCTTATAAAGTTGCTGCTTACGTAGATGGTTCAGATGGAACTGTTTCTGCTGAAAGCCGCATCGTGGATATTCTTCTTAAATAGCAGTTCTGCTGTATGCAAACATTAATTCAGCCTGCTGCTGTTTTTTATTTTTATTTTTTGTGCCTTACTTTAAATTTAGATGGCGACAGCTTCTGGTTTAACTAGTAAAACTTCTATTTTTTGTGGACCATTTACCAGTGAGCTCTGTCTGTCATTTATTAAACTTAAAGATTATGCAGGTTTCCGAGGAAGGATTTAGATTAAGGCAGCGAAACAGCAGTTTCCTCTGGCCCTGTCTCATCAGCTGACATTTTCACCTGACATCAACAAGGTCTAAACCAACGAGTACAATGATGCTGAGGTCCAATTAAAGCTCATAAACAAGCATCTTTAAGCCAAATTACGGCTGACAGCGTTGGCATTTGGAAGAGCCACAAGCAAGAGGTGGATTTTGAATCCAGTGCGCAAACACAAGCACACAGCCTCAGACGAGATTTCTTTGTCTGGTTTAAACTAATTCAAGGCCATTTTCACACCTTTTATAACACGATCTGCTCCACAACGGGAGGTGAAACTACACAGACAAATCTGGACTCCGCAGACTAATTAACAAAAACTAGACGCACTCTTTTCTTGTGTACACAGATGCTATGGTGAGGTTTTTGCACACCAGACAGTCCAACAGTAACTTCCCCCGTGCCAGACTAATTCATAAGGAACAAGACAGGATGTGTTGATTTAAACTGCACAAGCATACAACACTTCAGCTATTTAGACCAGGAGACCTTTTTTTTCTTCTTTCACAGACAAATTAATGTGAAACAAGAAACAATCTTTTCCAGATTGCCACATGTAGTTAGACAGTCGTTGCCTTTATTTATAGACGCAGCCTCTCGGTCCTCAGACAGGCTGTGTTTGGATTCATTCACGCAGCGAGTCAGACATATAGGGCTGGCTCTGACTTCAGACTAATTAATGGGTCCAGCAGACTAAAGAGGGCCTCAGCTGAGAGCTGTCTAGTATGCAGATGATATGCAGAGAAAACACACACACACACACAAGCACACACACACACACATCCCCCAAAGTGTCAATGAATTTGACCCCTGAATGCACATGCTGCATGCATCTACATATATGCATGATGAGAGCATCCTGATGGCTCTTCTGTGTGTGTTTCTGGTGTCTAGACCAGGAAAACAATGAACAGCTGAGAGGATGAATGAAAGAACGGAAAGAGACGTAGACAAAATAAGAGAGGGAGAGAGAGAGAGAGAGAGAGAGAGGGAGAGAGGGAGAGGGAGAGAGAGAGAGAGAGAGAGAGAGAGAGGGAGAAAGAGAGAGAGAGAGAGAGGGAGGACGAGCGCTAAAATGAATGAAAGGAAGCCTGGAAGGCACAGCGAAGCTGCAACGGAGGACCTTACATCCGTTAATCATCAGATTGTTCAATCTTACAACTGGTTTGTTGTCATGTGGTAGTTAAACAGCACCATATTGATTTATTGATTTATTGATTTATTGATATTTGGTTTGCCATTATGCCTGAATAAGCATCCAATCACATCCAGGAAAATATGAGACATGCAACTTAAAGGACATTTAGGATTTCTGCAGACAGAGAGGAAGTGGATCAGAGAGGAAAGCATTCCGGGAGGAAGGAAGTGAGAAAGGATCGACAGAAGGAAGAGAAGAAGTGAGCTGTCTGGCCGGCTTTGGCAAGGCCTGAATGTGTTTGCATGAACTGATTTTATCTGGACACTAATAATCGTTAGACTTGAGGTACTAAAATCCTGCTGAAGCAACTACACGGTTAAAAAGTTAAAATCAGCTGACCAGATATACTCCATTAAGACCACATTTAACTTTCTTTACAAACCCATTACACAGAACAGGACTGTCCTGCTGATATTAGAGAGATGGAGGGAGCGTTGTGAATGGATCAAACATACATGTGCAGTTTAAGCATCCAGCAGCAGTGTGCAATAACCAACGTTTCTGAGTTTGCATTGATCTGCTTTAGGGTTAGTTTTCAATTCAAAGCATTATTGGCATTAAAGTGACATTCTTTAGATGACATTAAACAGTTACTCAAATGGCTGCAGTGAAACGCTTCTGAAAACAGAGGACAAGGAAGAAGCAGCTGAGCAAGGTTTTTGCGGACAATTTCTTCTGAGACAAATTACTGAGTCTGTTTATCTGTTTAATCCTGAAGGATTACAGTGATTCCAGCTGTCAATCAAAAAAAGGAAAAAGACAATAAAAGAAAAATGTGATCCATGCAGCTCCACGTCAATACGAATTCTTCAATGCAAGAAAGACATGTATGACCTTATTTCTGGTTGTAGAGCTTCTCTCAGCTGACTATCACAACGTCACACAGGCACGCAGAGGACAAATTAACAAGAGAAGAAAACCACATGTGAGCGCCTGCTAACGCACTTACACAGAGCATGAGACAGCCAGACAGAGAGGTTTACATAATAAGTCTCGGAGGCCGGCCAGAACACACTCGCTCATTTCATTTCCATGATTCACTGAGTGAGAGCCAAAAAAAGATGGAACAAGACAGAAAAAGCAGGAAAACGAGAGAGAAATGTACCGATGAGAAGTGAAGACGGAGACAACTAAGACAAACCCTGCTCCAGTGCTGCTGGGGATGTTTGCACGGTGTCGGTTAACTTCGTTCAGACTTATTATCCAAACAGCAAAAACAGCAAACCCCCCCGAAACACGGTTATTTTGAAGACTCTGCTTGTTTACCTGTTTACCTGGGTAAATAAACTGGAGAGAGCATTAAAGAGTCAGAAAAATGGATTTATAGCCTGAGTCTTCTCTTGCTGCAGCACTTGCAACAACCACGGCGCATTGATGACTTTTGTCTAAGCAAGGAGTTGCTTTCAAAGTTACGCTGAAGCGCAGAGGGTTGCAAGCGTGTTGCATCAACATCTAGTTTTGTAAACCAAACACACTGTCAAAAGCAGAATTACACATCACAGCAGAAGCTGCATTGGTGTGTGACATTACCGCTGCACCTTTTCAAAACCGTTCCGACTCTTGGTCCTGAAGACAAATGTAGATGCAGATAGAAACATCCATCAGATAAAGTCCAGGACCAGTATTCAACAACACGGCATCAGTCTGGATCCTAAAACCTGGCACTAGTGGCAGAGGCGGGTGTTTCAGAGGCAAATGAAAACCTTTGAAACAAATATGTGTCTTTGCTGTTGCTTAATGCCTTTTAGCTCTGCAGATCAGCGCTGAAAAGACAATGTCAAGTCACAAAATTGTGCCCCTCTCACTCAAAAAATACATTTCCAAGTGAAAATTCACAATAACACATGGACTGTTGACGGTTTTATACTGTAGGTTTAATTAAAAGCAGTGATTTCAGTGTTTTCTTCAGAGCAGAGGAGGGCGGGGTTGAATGGCTGACTCCGCCCCCTTGAACCTGCTGCTTTACTTTACTTTACTTTTGACTAAAACATGTCCCAGGCATTTTGTCAGGACCTCAGCATATTGTGAGCTTTTGCAACAAAAGCCATTATGTGTCTCCTTCAACACTGTTTTTTAGAAGTTCACCTCAAATGAACATGCTGCCATATGTGGACGTCAAATCTACCTGTCGCTACTAAAGCTGTAAAAATGTTTGCTTTTGCTGCATAATCAGACACTTTATCATGGAGGTCAACGAGGACTCTCCCCACCCGCTGTCAGGGGGGGAACAGCAGGTTTGCTTATTTCTGTTTTAGTTTCAACCCCGATGTTAGAAACTTGGGTTCTGCCTTTTATCCATCAAAGCCGAGGCTGAGATCTGAAGTCTAGAATTCAGTAAACTGAAATCAGTTAAGGGGGATTTTGATCGCATCAGTGCACCCTTCCTGTCGCCTGCGCTGCCGTTGCCTCCGGTACACTATGGAATAACTCCTTCCCCCAAATTCAATAACCAAAATAGAGACTTTTAGCCTCCAGATGAACTCATGCACACTCAGACTCTTGATCTGGATAACGTTTATGTTGGCTGCAGAGACAGACTGCGGACGTGTGGACGTGAAGACATGTAGTAACACATGCAGCGGGAGCCCAGGACACATGCAGGAAATGACTCCTCTGAGCTGATAGCAGCAGTGACTTCACATGCACAAACAGACGAGCACGCATAACTAACCTGTGAGTCACGCTGACGTCATGTGCTTTGACTGGCGGCGTCTGCAGCGCAGAGCAGATGTTTTTGCATATGGGGCTGCGAGCAGGTGTGTGTACATGAGAGCTTATATACGGCAGGTAAATGAAACCCTACAATTACGTTCTGTGAGATCCAGATGAGGGGGGGGGGGGGTAAGACAGATAAATGATAGCCTGAGGTGAGTCAGACACTCGCTGGTTTGAATGCTTTAAATCCAGCCGCTGAAGGTGCAAGAGACAGGACGCAACCTCAGTTTGAGCCGCATTCGTATTAAATCCAGTAGAAATCCGGTGCAGAGCCGCAGTCGTATTAAATCCAGTAGAAATCCGGTGCAGAGCCGCAGTCGTATTAAATCCAGTAGAAATCCGGTGCAGAGCCGCAGTCGTATTAAATCCAGTCACTGGTGAATTACTACTTCAAGTATAACTCAGCAGACGTGCCGATGTCTTTGTACCTTTCTGCATCCTACAACTTTCTAATATACCACCGATTACGCTGCTTTGATCACAAGCCTTCACATTTTGCACTTTTGTTTAACATCGTATACGTTGGTTTTTTCCAGGCGGGAAGCAGGTGTGTCATGAGTAGCCACCTGAAGTAGAGGCTGACCAGCACGAGAACAGCACTCGACTAGTCTACGTCCACTCTGAAACCCTGTCAAGCATGCAGACACAAGTCAGGAAGCTTTAACGTGAAACTTTATAGTAATAATAATTTTAAAAAAGACAGTTATCTGTAAACTATTACATTTACCTACTTTGTTTCCCTGAATCTGTTGAGTCTTAAAGCGTGACTTTGGGGCTAACAAAGTAAATGAGTGAATTTGTTTGTGGTGGGTGAACTGAGGCGTTTAGGCGTCTTTAATGTCTGCAACAACAACATGTCACATCAGACGTCTGTTCTCAAAGCGAGCTTCCTTCCACATCTCTGTTTTTAGACCCTCTGAGGTAAAAACTTTTTTCTATCATGTTGACATCCTCCTTTGATCCCCATATTTCACGTGTATAATGTGGATTATCCAGTGTTTTACTTTATTCCACTGTGTCTTTCATCTTTCCCGTCACACTCCGGTGCATGCTGCCCAGTACATCTGCACCGGCTTAAAATTAATCTTGTTTTTGTAATAAAGAGCAATGCGTCGTTAGTTTCAGTCTGTCAACTCCTTCGTGAGTTTCTTTTCTGTGTTTTCTTGGTCCTCGGCCTCTCTTTCTCTCTCTTTCATGGACAGCCGTTCATTCTTTCCAAAGTT
>CM026203.1:30663067-30900315 GCA_014839995.1 Xenentodon cancila | reverse complement strand
CTTAGATGTTTACAGCAAACCTTTACTGAGGTTCCTCATAAATAAAATATATTAGTTTCTTTGCTGTGTATATATTAAACATTTCTGCAGGATTCAGATCGCACGTGACAAGAAGAAAAACTAAATGCAGCATTCGATCTTAAGATGTGAGTAATGAAAGAAACTGTCCTCCATTGTTCAGAAACGCATCACTGCCGGTACATGTGCGAGGATTTCTGCGGAGCTGAAGTGTGTCTGAGTCAAAGCTGCTGAGGACACACGCGCACACAAACAGAGCATTCATGTATACATGACACCACAGCATCAGAACTGCGTTCACAGTCAGCCTGACGCCCCCACACCGAGACCAGGACTCCCCCAGACACCCTGGAAATATCTTCCCCAAACAACACATGAAAGCTCACGCGCAAAAACATAAACACCTGCAAACACAGGGATTTCCCGGATACCACAAACGCGCGCGCGCGCACACGCGGCTGAGCGGGCGCGTCCACGCGAGCAGACGACCAGACAGACGGACATCTGGCTTCAGTCGAAACGGCGATAAAACTTCCAGCTCCTCACTTTCCTTCTGTCTTTCTTCCTGAAACCCGCCGTTTTCGTCGGTATTCATCGTCCAGTACACCCTGGCCCAACATCCAGTCAGTTTCCACCCGCTTTGGATCCATTTTAACCGTTAAAAACCGCAGACAAAAGGCAATTTCCTCTTTTTGCCTACTAAATGAAGTGAGCTGGGTGTCTCCGAGGACAGCGATGGAAAGCTTGCGGTTGAAATTCAAGTTCAAAATCAGACATTTAAGATAAAAGACGCACGGATGCAAAATGACACCCTAACTCGCGTCTTTTATGATACATTTTCACTCTATGTACAGTGAATATAAACATTGTAATAAAAATGAAGCCTTTTTTCCTCTCTGTTCTTGTATCTCGAGCAAAAACTTGTTCACTTGAAAGCTTATGCTGAACCCGACCGGGAAGCTTTACACGCACAATTATAGACAGGGACGATAGGAAAAGTGATTAAATGAAGGTTACTTACTGATTTCCATGCTCTGGTGGGAGGTGAAGCGCTTGCAGTTACAAGTACAGGAGACATTGGCGGCGGAGGCGTTTAAAACACCCATCAAGTTGAACATTTAAAGCCTCCTGAAGTCAGACATGAATGCTCCAGAGGGGGAAGACTTGAGTGCGCGGTTGGACACGACTGGGAGGACAGGAGACCAAAACGACATCAAACTGCCCTAAAATCCTTTTCTCTATTTTCTCCAGCCTCCTCTCCTTCCTCTCCGGTCCGCCCGTCCTCCCCTGTCTGGGTTCTCTCCTCCTCCTCTCTTTCTGAATTCTCCTCCTCTTCCTCCGAGATCTATATATCTATCTTTCTAACTGTTGTGACAATATGTTTTGCCACCTAATTGTTGGCGCTCCAGTTAAATCTAATCTGGGCGTTTCTAAAATGTTCTCCAGATAGTTTCATTGTCCGGTTCTGTTGGAAACCAGCGCGAACCCATCCGTGTTTTCCGCCGAGTGACCGGCGACTAAACTGACTGGGGACGTCTGTCTGGTCCTGGCTATTTCTCTCTCTCTCTCTCTCTCTCTCTCTCTCTCTCTCTCTCTCTCTCTCTCTCTCTCTCTCTCTCTCTCTCTCTCTCTCTCTCTCTCTCGCTCGCTCGCTCTGTGTCTCTGGGGATTTCTCCAATTCTCTCTCTCTTTCTCTTTACGTGTCTGTCTCCCATTTCCAGTTTCCACCTCTGTCTGTATGCCAAAGCGCACAGACTCTCTAACCATTGGCCAAAGCGCACAGACAGACGCAACAGCAGATAAAAGAAAACCAAAGATTTATTTGCATCAAGCCCCAGAGATACAGGACCTTGCAAGACCACATGTGATCTCTCTATTATCAATATTATGTACCAGTGCATTCATTTATCAACAAAATACATAGATAAAAAGTAAAACAAAATGAGTAGTAATTACTATTAGTGTTAGTTTCCACAGCCAATAAACTGCAGCTGGCAAGGTTTTGTGTTCTGGAGAGCATGGTCAGGGTGCCGTAGAAGAACTGGACAAACCAGCTCGAGAGGTAACCATAGACTATGTAATTACTGTACAAACCCTGCCTCATGGCACCCATAGGTTTTCTGAAGAGTGGCTTTGGAGGCTTTTTTACCTCACACTGCACAGTGCCTTGTTGCAAATGGGCAGAACCAACAGGCCAGCTGGGCTACGGGCTACTTCTCACCCTGGTCTCACTGGTCATATAACGCCGTAGATTTAATTAGTGTGTATCTCATGGCTCCAGTGAAGTTACCATCCATTTGTAAAGAAAAACATTTAGCTGTGTCGAACGCTGCAGGACAACAGAGAAGAACAGAGTGAAAGCTGCATGAGGAAGCCCCGTCTCTACAGACTGAATCCACAGAAGCCCACTACGAATCAAATTCTGATCAAGTCTCTGCAGTCAAACAACAAAAAGGGTTGGAGGTCTGAGTTGGACCTTCCATAGACTCCCCGATGATGTCGGTCATGCCACATGACCGTGGCACCAGCATCTCAGCCTGGTCCTACTAAACATACCTCAGGAGTGGTTCCTACGCTAGTGCCATCCTGGAAGAAGAGCTTCCAGTAGATCCGAGTTCACAGGGCTCACTGGAGGAGGTGACTCCTGTGAACTCTCTCGAGGAAGACTTCAAACCTGAAGCCTGGAAAGGGACTTGTTTCTAATCCATTCACCGTGGTACTGACCAGCACAAAGTCGATCTGGACTGTTTATATGACCATAACAGACTTCTTTGAAGTCCTTATCTTTAACCGTACCTAATGAACACACCCAGCAGGACACTGGCAGCTCCTCGGGTCCGAGTTTTAGCAGAAATGGTCAGCTGCTGTTTGTGTCTGCCTCGCTGGGGGGTTTGTGCTAGAAAACTTTGCTGGTGACCCTTGAACACAAGGTTGGTGCGTGTTATGTGTCCTAAGAGCTGGTTTATGGATTTGACTTATCATTTACAGATTGCAGACAATATGCTGAACAAGATAAGACTCACCGGTCACTTTATTAGATAATACTTAATAAAGTGGCAGGTGAGTGCACGTATTAACTGTAACGTATTGGTCACTTCATTTCTCCCGTAGTCAACAGCTGCCGCTCCTTTTTGTAAACGTCCGCACAGCAACGCCACAAGTCGATGAAATAAGATGTTTGACAAACTGACTTCACTCGCTTCACTGGTTTTGCTCGCTTTTATTAAAATAATGAAATTATGAGTTAGAGCATTTTAAAAAGGCTGGACGTTTAGTGGGTAACAATACATTCTGCAGGAGATGAATGTTCAAAAACTCCAGTTCGTGTCCACTGTCTCTTTTAAAACTTAAACAACTGTGTTGCTAAAACAGTTGTCTCCCTCAGTGCATCACTGTTAACATAACTATATAACTTTAAATGATGGATTCTACACTGACATTGAGTTGGAAGGTAAGTGTTCATTTCAGCCACAGAGTGTATGGTTGGTTTGATTGACTCAGGTCATCTCAGGCAGCCATGTCTCTCAGTGCATGTAATTGACTTTACGTGGGTTTTTGTCGCAGCTACCCTGGCCAGCCATCACCACTGAATACGCCTGGTGCCCCTCTGGTCACGTCCATTTCACTGGTACAGAGTATACCAAGCCAATCACGAGGGGCTGGAGGCAGTTTTCATGCCAAGAAGCCTGCACAAGTGCTAATAGCAGCTTGGACAAACATGTTTGTACTGTCATTCACTAGTGTTCCGACTACATCTGCTATTTTAGATGTGTTTGTGATGTAAACTAGTTGTCAGTCTGTCTGCGCCACATGCATCATTACTCTGGCTGGCTGTATGTCTGTCCAGTCACGTCCAGATTCTCTAGTCAGTTTCTTCCGTGTTGCTACTAAACCCTAAAATCAAAGTTCATTGTTTTGAAAAGGAAAATAAATTGGATGGGTAGTCAGGCCAGTCCTCAACAGACATGCTGAAATAACTTCATCAGGGACATTCAAAAAATAAATAAATAAAATAAGAGGCAGTAGCTCCCGGTGTTCTGTTGATGTTTTGTTTCACAGACATAATCCAGAAATCTCTTGTTCTACCTTTAAATAAGGCCTTTAAACCTGGACGAACTCTCAGCGCTACCAGTTTCACACTGGTATGATATGAAATATCTGTGAGCTAAGAACTGGGAAATTATATCCACTCCATGTGTGGATTAAATCGTAACGTTTGTTAATGTAGTGGAAGTTTTTGTTTAATGGGTTTGTGAAATGTTTTATCACAAATTGCTTTTTTTGATTAAGTTTCTCTTGGGTTGGGCATTTTCATCCTGGATTTATAGATTTATATGCTCCATGTAAAATCGCCCAGTGAGCCACTCAGCTTTGACGAGTACCAGACCAGAATAAAGCTTTCCAGCCTTCCCATCATGCTGAATGTGCTGCCACTGAAGTGGGCATCACAAAGCTGCAACACCTACTTCCCAAGGGGCTCACCTCATTGAAGAGGGGTGTGGATACAAGTGCTCCCTTAAACCAGCTGCTGTGGACAGTCCAGTGGAGACCTGGTTGAAGACAGAGCTTTTAAAATCCACCCAGACATCCACCCAGACATCCACCCAGATATCCACCCAGACATCCACCCAGATAACCACCCAGACATCCACCCAGACATCCACCCAGACATCCACCCAGATATCCACCCTGATATCCACCCAGATATCCACCCAGACATCCACCCAGATAACCACCCAGATATCCACCCAGATATCCACCCTGATATCCACCCAGATAACCACCCAGATATCCACCCAGATATCCACCCTGATATCCACCCAGATAACCACCCAGATATCCACCCAGACATCCACCCAGACATCCACCCAGATAACCACCCAGACATCCACCCAGACATCCACCCAGATATCCACCCAGACATCCACCCAGATATCCACCCAGACATCCACCCAGATAACCACCCAGACATCCACCCTGATATCCACCCTGATATCCACCCAGACATCCACCCAGACATCCACCCAGATATACACCCTGATATCCACCCAGATATCCACCCAGACATCCACCCAGACATCCACCCAGATATCCACCCAGACATCCACCCAGATATCCACCCAGATATCCCCCCAGACATCCACCCAGATATCCACCCAGACATCCACCCAGACATCCACCCAGATATCCACCCAGATATCCACCCAGACATCCACCCAGATATCCACCCAGATATCCACCCTGATATCCACCCAGACATCCACCCAGATATCCACCCAGATATCCACCCAGACATCCACCCAGATATCCACCCAGATATCCCCCCAGACATCCACCCAGATATCCACCCAGACATCCACCCTGATATCCACCCTGATATCCACCCAGACATCCACCCAGACATCCACCCAGATATCCACCCTGATATCCACCCAGATATCCACCCAGACATCCACCCAGACATCCACCCAGATATCCACCCAGACATCCACCCAGATATCCACCCAGATATCCCCCCAGACATCCACCCAGATATCCACCCAGACATCCACCCAGACATCCACCCAGATATCCACCCAGATATCCACCCAGATATCCACCCAGACATCCACCCAGATATCCACCCAGACATCCACCCAGACATCCACCCAGATATCCACCCTGATATCCACCCAGACATCCACCCAGATATCCACCCAGATATCCACCCAGACATCCACCCAGATATCCACCCAGATATCCACCCAGACATCCACCCAGACATCCACCCAGATATCCACCCAGACATCCACCCAGATATCCACCCAGATATCCCCCCAGACATCCACCCAGATATCCACCCAGACATCCACCCAGACATCCACCCAGATATCCACCCAGATATCCACCCAGACATCCACCCAGATATCCACCCAGATATCCACCCTGATATCCACCCAGACATCCACCCAGATATCCACCCAGATATCCACCCAGACATCCACCCAGATATCCACCCAGATATCCCCCCAGACATCCACCCAGATATCCACCCAGACATCCACCCTGATATCCACCCTGATATCCACCCAGACATCCACCCAGACATCCACCCAGATATCCACCCTGATATCCACCCAGATATCCACCCAGACATCCACCCAGACATCCACCCAGATATCCACCCAGACATCCACCCAGATATCCACCCAGATATCCCCCCAGACATCCACCCAGATATCCACCCAGACATCCACCCAGACATCCACCCAGATATCCACCCAGATATCCACCCAGATATCCACCCAGACATCCACCCAGACATCCACCCAGATATCCACCCAGACATCCACCCAGACATCCACCCAGATATCCACCCTGATATCCACCCAGACATCCACCCAGATATCCACCCAGATATCCACCCAGACATCCACCCAGATATCCACCCAGATATCCCCCCAGACATCCACCCAGATATCCACCCAGACATCCACCCAGATATCCACCCAGATATCCACCCAGACATCCACCCAGATATCCACCCAGATATCCACCCTGATATCCACCCAGACATCCACCCAGATATCCTACTAACTTTTCAAAAAATGTATAATTCTAAAAGTGCCTTTACAACTGCCTTTAATATTAAACAAACATTTTTTAGTAAATCAGCCTATTGTGCTTTTTTTTGTTCTCCATTGTTACATTGGCTTCAAGATAGTAATGTAGATCGTGTAAAAACTAACAAAAATCAGCAAAACCAGATATAAAATGTAAAATGCAAGATTATTCAGCGTCAAAAAGCGCTTAACAAAAAAACAACAACATTTAGACACATGAGATCAAATTTGGTATTAAAACCAAAAACCACGGGTGAATAAACGTGTGTGTGTGTGTGTGTGTGTGTGTGTGTGTGTGTGTGTGTGTGTGTGTGTGTCTGCAGTGGATCCACAGAGCCAGACGGCGTTGCGTCACCTCCGAGATTGACAGACCCGTGGGACCAATGAGGCGACCAGTCTGTCTCATCTGAGTCAGCTCACCAACTAGGTCTGCTGAAGTTTATAGCTGCATGTTAAAGTGGCTTTATTACCTCCACGTCTTAATCATGCAGAGCAATAATAATAATAATAATATTTATTAATAATAATAGTAATAATGCACAATATACTGAGAACATCTGCATGTGAGTGCATGCATGTGAGTCTACAGTATGTCTGTACAGTACACGCCCCTGAAAGGCTCTCCAGGCCAGATGTTTGTTAACCTCTGTTTTCCACTGGTTGCTGCAATCTGGATTGTAGTTTGTGGATTTATGTATGTTATCTAAATCTGTAAATTATATTATATTGTTTGTAAAATTTTCTCAACTGGGTTCACTTTTGCTTGAATTTGGTTTTTGATATGTATCTTTATTAAGGTTCTCCCATCAGCATATCTATATGGAAGGTATAATTCAAATTTTTCATTATTATTACTGAATTATTGCTGCTGTGGACTTATGTACATAATATCTTACATAATAAATAATGACATAGCTGTCAAGAGTGGGTAAGTCATGCAGCTGATAAAGTGACTAAAATTATTAAAGTATATCGTAATGGAACATTTTGTGCATATACATATATATACATATACATATATATACTGTATTCTTTGCTGGAAGTTCATGGCATTAGTGTGACCTATGTTATGGTTTTGAAGCGAAGTGAAAGCCAGTCAGTCAAGCAGGCATCAGTCACACTGAACCACTTCATGCTGATGATTCACCGTTACTGTACTGCAGCATCTTTAGTGAAACTTTCAGTGAAAATGCGGTATAAGCAGGTCAACTATGCAGCTTGACTAAAGTCACACAAAAAAGAAAGTGTGTGCAGCAGTACCTCTGCTGCCCCCCCGTGGACACCAGCACAGACCCGTCTGCACCAATAAGATTTGAAGACATTTCATCATGGAACTTTCCTGTGAAGTTTTAAAATAAAAAATATCAATTTAACATTTATCAAATTAGATAGATCTTGTTAAAATACAAATGTTTCTTCTTCTTTATTAATGAAACAGAAAGGAAAGAAAGAAATGTTCAAATAAAGTGACGTCATGTGCAAAGTTCACAGTACACTTTTTCTTCACGTCACTGCTCCTGGTCACGGGGGATACGAGAGGCCACCGGACACATGCAAACAGCAGACTGCTGTATTATTTTCATCTGAAATTAGTACTGGAAGACAAACTGAGTAAAATTAGTTGGAAAAATACAAGGGAACTCTGTCCACACTGACTCCTTCATAGAAAAATGTGCTTTACTGGAAATCTCCTCAAAGCTGACTTTAATATGGTGTTAGCCCAAGAGGCAGAGCTCTTTGTCTGTGCTGCCTGTCGAAGGCCTTGGCACAGACGGCAGGCTGAGACAGCGATAATCGAGCTGGCTGTGAGTCAATTTACCGTCTGAGGGGGCTGAGTCACCGGTCAGACACCGAGGTGTGGTCATTCTTTGTGTCTTTCTTTCTTTTCCTCTTTATCACACCCTTCCTTTGAAGACTGAAGTAGGTGAATCACTGAGCTCTCTCTCTGCCTGCCTGATGCTCCTTTGGAGTGAATATATATATTCTACTTAGGCTTACAATGGCCCTGTGTGAAGAACAGGGTCTTTGGTGCAGGCGGCCGGCTTGTTCAGGACCCACTGAGAACATGAAACACAACCCATGAGGGTCAATGTGAGGAAGAGATCCTTGAGTCTGGCTTATCAAATGCTTAAAAAATGCATGTGTTCTTCTACTGTAACACCATGACACAAGTGTGAAGAGTTATCACAGCTGCACGCATGTTACCCTCGCGTTGATAATGATGAGATAGGAAGCGTACTATTGGCTGGCTGTACACGCCGACAGACAGCGGTCTGGTGGGTGGTCTCACTAGCCTGCTTATTAACATTAGTTTACATTCATTCTGAACAAGCCTATTTACCCATCCTTGTTTCAAATGTTAACAAGATCAAGTTGTCAAAGTTTGCAAGAGTCAAAGAGCGAACTGCTGAAACTTCAATCAAGCTCAGTTATTGACCTCAAACTCCACCACTGCAGTGTATGTTCAAAAAACAAGCAAAAAAGGAGAGACAAAAGGAGACGCAGCGGCTGAAGGTGCGGAGCAGCGGGTCGACCTGCCAGCAGTTCCTGTCTGGCGGGTTTTCCCTGAATCCCCGCTCATGGAAATGCACCTACAACCTGCTTCATCTAACAGTTTAGTCCCCAGCTGTGGACTCGGGCCTGGAAAAAAGGGTCAGTCTGGTCAGTCTGAGGCCTTTGGATCGGGAAAGTGGTCCCCTGCCGGGGGAGGCATTTGACTCCCGGACCCTCCCAGGACAACCCAGAACCAGCCACAGCAGTCTGTTATTACAATTACCAGCACAACAAGTCATATTCACTGTAAAGTATCTTTGACCTGTTTGATAACAGCGATTATGCTTTCTTAGCTCTTAATCCACAGCTCACATGTCAAGGTCATCAGAAGTCCTAAGAGCTAAGTCACTACGTTGATGACAGGTTAATATTTGAACTGACAGACTGCAATGCAGTCACTGGAAAACGTGTGTAATTATGTATAAATTTGTGCCATTACACAAGTGATTGTGTACATATTTTTTTACCTGATAAGGTATATAAAAATTAATCCTGTGTACAGGGTTCACGGATGTAAAATCTATCTTTGGAGGCCAAAACCACAGTAAAGTGGGTTTATTTCTGCTGCAGGGTTGGCCGTTCTATCATAAAGGTCAATAGAGATGGACTCGCAGTAGGAGTCAGCCCCCAGTGGTCAGTTGAGAAACTGCAACACATCTTTATTTCCATGTTGAATTCATCCCAAAAAGATGGGAAATGGCCCCTTGGAAATGACTTTCCATGTGGGATTTGTAGAAATAAACATTTCTGACAGGTTAATTATCGAGTACTGTTTGTAAATGTTCCTCAGGCACAAATAAAAACACATACAAACCATAAAATATATTTAATTAACAGAGAATAAGTGCACAAAATATGTAGAAACTTTTTTCCTCTTGATAAATAGCTCAGGATCGTGTAAGTTCTGGGTGCTTCGCCTGAAATGTTTTTATTGTTACGACTTTTGTTGTAGTAACAAAGTACCAAGTTAACAGCCAGAGCACACCACAGGAACAAAGTTCCAGCAGCAGACGAGGAACGAGAACTTTCTGCAAACCTCCACACTTTGCTTAATTGCACATCCAGCTGCTGAAGTGCATCATTATCATTTTGTGAACACTGAGTGAATTTAAAGTAGGCATGATATGACTTATTTTCAAATGCCGACAAATTCCATGTGGCTGGAATTTCCAAAGTATGTCTTTAACATGGTTTGGTCAAAAATGCCACAGAGATGCATTATAAAGCTTCACATTCAGTGAAGTCTTCATTGCTCTGTTACTGGCAGAGGGTTTTAAGGAGCCGAGTCAGCAGTTCCACTCCACTGTTTCTTGTGCACAGAAAAAGCAAATGCAGCTTGATGCAAAGCTGAGTGTTGACGGACGGATACTTGTAATCTGAAGTGGGCTTGTGATGACCTGTCCAGGGTCTTCTGCTTTTTATCTGAGGAGAGCTGATATGGGCTCCAGCAGATCCCTGCGACTCTGAACTGGAACAATCGGCTACAGATAACGGACGGCTGCGGGTTTGTGATGTCACACTAACGTGATATCTGAACCACGCAGTGACTCACAGATTTTCACATCGCCCAGCACACCGACATTGTTTCGTTACAGTTCTTCTGTTGGTCGTGACGTCAAACACTCAAATAGGTGCACTCAAGCACAGAAAAAAGTGTTCTTATTTTCAAACAATACCTTAAATATAATAGATATTTCAAAGAACAGGGCCCCTTTAAGTCAATATTCTTAGCTGTCTGGGAGGATGTCCACATTAACACAACAAAAACCAAGCTGCATCCGTATTTCAACTCCATGTCGGAAAAGATCCCCGTCTGCACTGCGTCACCGTAAGCGCTCATCTCACGAACTGGACATGCACTCATAATCCACAAATCATCCACTTCCTTCTAGCTGAGTCTAAAATATCATTTAATTCATAAACATGGCGTCACCAAGGAACCCCAGAGACTGCACAGAATCTTCACTTCAGTGAAATCCCTGAATCCAGAATCCTGAATTCGGAATCCAGAATCCAGAATCCTGAATCCAGAAACAGAATTCAGAATTCTGAATTCAGAATTCAGAATTCAGAATCCAGAATTCAGAATCCAGAACCAGAATCCAGAATTCAGAATCCAGAATCCTGAATCCTGAATCCTGAATCCTGAATCCTGAATCCAGAACCAGAATCCAGAATTCAGAATCCAGAACCAGAATCCTGAATTCGGAATCCAGAATCCAGAATCCTGAATCCAGAAACAGAATTCAGAAATCAGAAATCAGAATTCAGAATTCAGAATTCAGAATCCAGAATTCAGAATCCAGAACCAGAATCCAGAATCCAGAATTCAGAATCCAGAATCCAGAATCCAGAATCCTGAATCCTGAATCCTGAATCCAGAACCAGAATTCAGAATCCAGAATCCAGAATCCAGAATCCAGAATCCAGAATTCCAAATTCCGAATCCAGAATCCAGAATCCAGAATCCAGATTCCAGAATCCAGAATCCAGAATCCAGAATTCAGAATCCAGAATCCAGAACCAGAATCTAGAATCCAGAATCCAGAATTCAGGATTCATAATTCAGAAATTCAACCAATCATTTGACACATTTAATCCACGCAGTATGAAAATGTTTCCATTTGAAACACATATTTATTAAATCATTATTGTTTTCTTTAAGCAAAATTGTATTAGATGTCTTGTGAAGCATGGCTCTCAGCAGAGGAGAAAATGGACATTTCTCAGTGAAGACGGTGGTCGTTTTCCGGTTCAGTGTGTTTTCTTGCTAGAACCTGCTGTACTGAAACAGCAGGGATGATGTCTTTTCACAGATGACATTTTGGCGTGCAAGCCCAAGTAAAATTGGTAAGATTTCCAGTAACTGCAGTCCAGTCGGTGAATCTGTTCCAGCGTTGTGCCATAACGCCTGAAGGGTCCTTGTTGATGGTTTACTGGGATGGAAGTCACTTATTGCTGGACTTTTTTCTGTTGTTCCTTTCTCGGCTCCAAAAAGTAACTTGTGATAAATACATTTTAAAAAGTTGTTGTTGAACTGTTTAGCAGAATAAAATATTTTCTTCCTGCCTTTGGTGTGGCCACATCTCGGATGACAGCAGCGCTTGTCGGCTGCAGACGGTTTTTAAACAAATATTCCAGAGCGCTCAGACACAGTTACACAGTCTTCACGCTCAGCAGACAGTTTGACTTATCGTGATGGGAGGAGCTTATTTTATTAAGTTATTTTATTCTGTTTAGATGCACCAGTAAACATCCTTTTCTTTATTATTGTTTTTCCCATGTCTCCAGTACTGTTTATTTTCTCATTTCTCACTTCTAATGTGTGTTTTTATTTCATAATCAGTCTGTTTCTTCACTGTTTTGCCTTTATTTTCTCTTCTCTTCATCTAAATCCCTCTCTTGTTTCCTTTCCGGTTATTCCACTTCCTCTGTGCTTCTTTATGAGTTTCTTTTGACATGAATTATTAAAAAAAAAGAAGGTTAACAATTTACATCTTGTTTTGTCTCTCTCTCTCTCTGCCTATATCCCCCTGGTTATCTCGGCCCAGGTGTGCAGCTGTCTGCAGGGTAGTCTTAGGCGGTGGCCAATCCCGTTGCAGGTGGGATTAAGCAGGGATTAAGCGTGTTTCTCCGTGAAAGCAGACAGACGGACTAGCACTAATCTGACTTTAGCCGTGTACTGAAAAACAGCCGGCTTGAGCAATCCTACTCTTCCGTAAATGCATAATGTGTGTGTGTGTTCATGGGTGTGTGTATTCTTATGCTTCCACCTTTGTTGGAACCAAATGTTCTCTGAATGCAAAAAATGTGAGAGAATACAAGTGTTGCGTGGGTCCTGATCTCAGCAGGGAGTTATCTGAGGATTAGGGTTTAGGGTTTACAGCTCAGTTAGGATTAGGGTTCAGGTCAGGTTTTACAATTATAACAAAACGCCTTAACATGCAGCTGTGGAAGTATCATTTATGCAAGATGAAACAGCAACACAGTCATTTATAAGTGCTTTACATAAAAGTAACATTTAGACTATCAGTTTGTTATTGTCAGCATGGATATGGTCATTTTATTTAATCCCACTGGATTCACTATGTATTTCAAACCCACTCTATGTAGTAATTCCACTTCACACCACATGGTGGCGCATTGCCCTTCTGTGTTGACTAAAGTGCTAGGTTCACACTTGAACTTACTTGTGATATTTTGCCCCCATGTGGTCATAAGTGGTACTGCTAGGCAGCGGGCTTCTTTTAAGCCGTTATTGAAAAAGTAGTGAAGAAACGCTTTTCTGGAATGTCATTCTTTAACTTTGTTGGACCAGCTTTGGCCTCGGTTATAGCACATATTCACCGTGCCTCCAGCTGTGAAATGTTTCTGGACAACAAGTGCAAAACAAAAACAATGCAATGGAAAAACTTTTACTAAACTAATGAATAAAACACACAGGGGTAGAAAAATACGTTTGATGTTAAAACCTTGTTATTGACTGTATGCAGGTAGTCAGCTGACCATCTACTACGACAAACTAGCAAAGCCCCAGATCATAATACTGCCGCCACCGACTTTCACAGCCGGCAGCAGACGTGACGGGCGTAGAGATGCTCCTCCTGTTCTGATGACCCCATCCCTCTGGATCACTTTATGACTTGATTCCTACTGTTGGTTTTCTTTGATTAGATTTTGCCAAACATGAATGAAGCACATGGGGACAAGTTTTTCCTGGACGTTACCACAATAATTCTGTGTTTTAAGAAAACGACTCACTGCGTCAGTTAAACTTAGATGACCTGTTGCCAGCAGCAACAGCCTGCAGTGTTTGTCCAGTGAGAGACCCTTACTTGTTTGCTTAGTTACATCCAGGTTGTGACTTTTATCTTTTTTTTTTTGCATGACAGTAGTACTGTTACTTAAGTCCGTAACAGTGAACGAGAAGTCCAGTCCAGAAAAGTTTGGATTTAGGGATGAATCCGTGCTTATTGGTCCATGTGGGCTGATGGTCAGCCTGCAGCACCACTGGACACCAGAAGCAGACTGATACAGAATCCAGCAACACATCCAGTCATTATGCTGATGCTGATTCGTCACTGTGGGTTCTGCGCACTTATCTACTTTCATTCGTGATTTTACACAGACAAACTATCTGAAATAGGAATCAATACAGTTGCAGAGTGGCAGCATTTCCTGTGTGCGCTGTAGGCGTGACTGAGATAACTCTTGCAGATTACGATAGGAGGATAAACGACATTAACAAACACTGCAGGGTTTTTTAAGCATAGTTGAGACTGATGCGATGCTGTTATGTCTGGTAAGTAATGGGCTTTATACAGTCATTGTCAGCCTTTGTTTCATTTTTGTGAGTGCCGAGGCTCAAGCAATGTCAGACACAGCTAACTGTGTGATTACAAGAATTTGGAGAATCCCACGTCTTCTTTACCCACCTGCACTTACAACAAAGGACGGTTTACACTCTGACTCAGCATCTGCAGCAACGCGACTCAACGCCTCCCTCAGCTCACCCAACCAGCCTCAGACCTGTGCTTGATTGGATCTGCTGGACTGATATGAGAGGGAAACTCTTCTAGGATTGTTTTTTGGAATAGTGCAGGTGGGTCAAAGAGCAGTACTGACCCAATCCAGCACCAGACACAATAAAGAGCATTTTGTAGTTTTGGCAGGGCCTTTAATGAAAGAAATAGAATTAAAGTCTGTGCAATCTCCTGCAAGTTGTATGCTATAAAGGCCTGTTCGTTCTCACTTTTTATCATCCTATATTTGTAAAGCGTTCAGTGCTGTAGCCCCGCATGCCTCGGTCTAGTAAAATGAATGATCTGGTTTATCATATCAGTATCAATGCAAGTGCTTGAAAGCTGCACGTCATTGGATGCATATAAGTGCAAGACTTACAAATCCACAAACCTGCAAACTGCATGTTGCAAACTGAGCTCAGTCATTGGCTGCTTGCTAAAGTAAGGTTGCACTCCTGCCATTTATTTAACGCATTCAACTCTTCTAAAGCTTATCTCTGGGAAAATTGAAACTAATTCAGCCTTCTGAGTCAGTCTGTGTGTGTGGGGTGTGTTAATCTGTGTGTGTTTTAAGGAACGTACATTTCACAGACAAAATTTATGCTGTAACACAACTTGTCTAATTTACAACAAGGTTAATAGTTTGCTATCCAGCGTTCTTTAACAAATACATGGTTGGTTAACGGGATAGTTGTGAGGTGGATGGGATTTTTGCAGTTAGTAACAACCACAGATAAACTTTGTGTCTCCACATAACTGTTTCCTGGCATAATAAAGACGAGAAACTAAATCTGGCGAGCTGCAACCTCACAACAATAACAACGAACGCCCAGACCAACGGTAACCAGCAGATATGAAACATCACATTCTGATTCTCTAGAGAAAGAAAAAGAAGCTGAACTGGTTGTCTCGCTTGCAGCTTCCTATCTGTTTATGTCGCTTTACTGAATAAGACCCTCAGCAGGACACGTAAACTACAGTCTGCTGCGCATTAGTCAATGTTACTGGATGAGAAACACTCCCTAACATTTAAATGCCTATAATAAAACCCTTTTGTCTCAGTGACACAACCTCTAGTTCCCTGTTAGGTGAGTTATGAGTGCTATCTTTCAGATGCAAGCTTCAAAGTAAATAATAAAAATTGCATTTACTGTAGGTATTCGCCATCACCCGCAAACAAGCAAGTAAAACTTTTTATTCTCACTGATCTATGCGTACAGATCATCAATAAGGACCTAGAGTTCTGTGTTTTTGCTTAATACCATGCAGCATTGATAAAAAGGGAAACAAGGGGGGAGAAAATCAGCTCAGTTGTTGTTCTGTTCATCGTATTATAGTGAAAGCAAAGAGCGTCACTCCCCCTACTGGAACCCTGAGGGAACACCAGCAGATTAACTCTGCAAACGCCCGGATGAGGATCAATACCGGCCTTCTGGCACTTTCTGCAATATATGAAACTGTGTTGAAAATGAAAGCACATGTCACACTCATAAAATGAGAACTTGAGGGGGAAAAAAGCTCCTCTCCACTTTATTTTCTTTTTACATCATTAATCCGTTTGGATAAAATCCCAAAGATCAATATTTCACAAAAACTCTTATTACTATTAATATTGTGTTTGTTAATTTTTCCATTGTTTACTTTTCTCAGTTATCTTTATTTCTATAGTAAAAGTTTATTTGCATCCATGACCTTGCTGTTACAGAATTTAGATTTTCATTCTTTGCGTTTATTGCTCTTTTTTTCTGCTTTTGTGTTGAAGTCTGTTAAAGACCTTTAGATGATTCCCTCACTAGGCATGGCACTGGGTTAAAATAAAAGTTGAATTAAAGAAGGAATACAAGTTTTAAAGAGCAGTCATACCAATACAGTCCAGAGACAACAACTTTCTGCTCATGAAGGCACAAACTGTGTCTGCAGATTGGTATAAACTCCTAGTGCGGTTCAGCCGAGCACATGCATCACACATCCTCCAATTGTGTCTGTCACTGTGGCACATGACTGGCAGTAACCGGTCTGATTGGTTTAGAAAGGTAACCACTAACCGCAGAGTGAGCGGAGAGCAGCAGGACAAGAAAACCAAACAGGGGCCACTCTTGTTCTCTCCAATTGCAAGAACGCATTTGAGCAAGAACACATGAAATGTTCTCGTTCCGCCCGTTTTATTGAGGATGCATCCAGCAGAGGCTAGTTGGCTCGAAATGCATTCTGGGAGACTTGGCCGTCTACGTAACGGAAAGTAAGACGATGCGAGAGCATTAAACATGAAGTTATAACTTTAGGTTTGTTTGACAGAATGCAACTTTAATAGTTTTTCATGCAAGAATATAGGTATAATAACTTTATACTTGTGGTAAAGTCACAAAGATAGACTATTTTAGAAAGTGCTTGTTTTATAACCAGTTAAACTGTAGACGTTACATGCACAGTGCAATACGTGTCTGACATCATCAAGAACCCAAGAACGCTGATGTTCCCACTGCAGAACGAGCGAGGTACGTTCTCGCGTCCTCCAAAGTACGTTCTCCCGACTGCAAGTACGGACGTTCTTAAGAACTGAGAAACATTCAGGGGCTCACCAGATCACAAGGAAAATAAGCCCATGGAGGTTTTCTGAACCCAAATACTTCATTAGTCCCTTGAAGGGCCATTTCTTGACAGCAGCTCAGTTGGCTACAGACGTGAACAAACAGAAAAACCAACATATTCTGACGTATTCCCCCTCAGTTCACACACATCCACACTGCAAATGCCAGAGTCATGTCATGTGAGTGCAAGATTAGTAAGAGAAAAATAAACTGTATAAGGAACACAAGAATAAAAGTATACAGGGACAGTTAACGCCAATAAAAACAAGAAAATTAAGAAAACAATTCAATAAATGGAGGCTTAAGAATTACCAACTAAAATAAAAATCACTTAAAATCACAGTTAAACTTTTAAAATCTGGATGGGAAGAATGTCTTAGAATACCAATTAGTTTTAATTACAGGTGTCTGATCAGGTGGAGCTGAAGGCATGAGAGGAAAATTAGAAGATTAATTGTGCTTCTGATTCAGACTTATTATCTGTTCAGCTTTCCTGATGGCCTGACCCTCCCAGAGCGACGCCGGGTGTTTCTGCCGAACAGAGAGTCACAATCAAAGTGAAACGACTCTGTTGTTGAGCCTAATCAATATGAAAGGGGATAAAAACGACATAATTGGGAAAATTAGCTAAGGACAGCTAGAGCTGTCGGCACAGTTTCTGCCTGAACAAACCACATGTAGCCTCGAAACCACACAAATGCACAAAATTGGTTTAAAAGCTTAGATGGCAAATATGAGGTGGCAATCTGTACTACTTTTTTCACAAAAGATTTTTTTTTTAAAAACTTGAATAATTACTTCCAGTTGTGTATTTTGATTTGTTTTTGAACTGGCGACCTGTCGAGAGCGTAGCCCCGCCTCTCACCTAACAATCATTAAAAAAGGAAAATAAAAAAGTACAGTTAGAAACCACTGGTTGAAGGCTTCTTCACACCACTGATGTTTGAGCTTTAATTATGTAACATATGCTCTGTGTGGATCTACAAAAGTACTTTAGATAAAGGTGGACGGCTTTGACTTACACATCTGGGAGAAGAGTTTACATCCCATTTCCCACCAGCAGTGATCATGTTGATAGAAACACCTGATGAAAAATATTCATATTGAGGTCCTCTCTCAGATCCATTACAATCCAGCTGAAAAGCTGGCTTTTTCATTTGTGGATCTGTGACTCAGAGCCCCTCTGAAAGCCTGAAGCTCATTTCGTTCCACTTTACCAGGTATAAGTGCACTGATGTGTTTGCTTGCTGCTAAAATGCAGCTGACCTCTACATCAGCACCGTGGATAAAAACATCTTACGTGAACACAAACAAAGGACCATTTACACAAGGCTTTCATTGTCTGGACATGCTGAAAAAGTATGGTATATGTGTGTGAGGTACTACAGTTTTGTATCGTGTTCAATGCTCGAGAATCTGAAAGTGATTTCTGAACAAACCTTCGGTTTCCTCTCTGCAGCTTCCTTTACAGTGACTACTCTCGACATGTGACATGCATGCATTTGTGATTTTATGTTGATAGAAGAGGTAGCTAAAATGACACTGCTATTACAGAACTAAAGATTGTTTCTTCATTATTCAAAGTCCAGGTCAGGAAGATGGGACTAGAGGATAGGATTTAGATCAGGACTCACAGAAGGACACTTCAGAATAGTCCAGTGTTTGGTTCTTAGCTGTTCGGGGCTGGTTTTAGTTGTGTGTTTTGGGTCTTTGTCTTGTTGGAGGACCTTGAACTGCGACTTGGATCAGCTTTCTGACCCCGGGCAGCACATTTGTCTCCAGAATGTCTTGATAGTATTGAGATTTTATTGTAGCTGCACAGATTCAAGACACCCTGTACCAGACGCAGCCGAGCAGCTCCAGAACAGAACCGAGCCTCCTCCATGTTTTTTAACAGCAGATACAGTCTTCTTCTCTTTAAACGCTTGTTTTGCTTAGAACAGTTAGAACAGCAATCTGACACTGATGTGCCTTAATTTGGAGTTCACCTTGAATTTCTTTGGTTTCCATTCATATAATCCGTTTCTTGAGTTTGTCCCCAGTTTTCCTCTTGTGGGTACGTCCAGGCTGGCTGCAGTCCTTCTTCTTTTCCTTTCAGGTGCTTCCTTCAGGGGTCACCACAGCAAGTCATCTATTTCCATTCACTACAGAGTATTCACTACAGCCATCTCCATCCTTTTTGCAAAAGCTGCCACCATCTGTCCCTCTGTGTTCCTGTCCTGGATACCAAACCTGCCCATCACTTCCTCATCAGCTCTGTTGCCTGAAGCAACACGTCCATTGAAGTCTGCTCCAATCACCACTCCCTCACCTCTGGGGATGCTCTGCATCACTGCATCTAACTTAATCCAAAACGTCTCCTTCTCTTCTAACTCACTTCCTACCTGTGGGGCAGAACCACCAACTACATTGAACAACAAATTTCCAGCTTTAGATTCGTCATTCCTCTTTCAAGATAACTCCTACTCCAGTCCTCCTCCCATCAGCACCATGATAGAACAGCTTAAATCCTGCTCCGAGGCTCCTTGGCTTGCTACGTTTCCACCTGGCCTCCTGGACAGTATATCCACCTTCCTCCTCTGCATCATGTCAACGACTCTCTTCTATCTGTGCCGTAACTGTTGTAACAGGAACATCAAACATGAAGCTGCTTGGCACAAGACATGAGTGGACAAAGCAGTATCGTCCCTCCAAGAAACCCACTGCCTTTGTCCAAGTTGGGGAGCAGGCAACCCCTGCAGAAGTACACCAGGAGGCTTCCTGACCCAGCCACATCTCTGCTACCACACTGCATCCAGACATCATCCTTGTGCCCGAGAACAGCAAGCAGGTTGTGCTGCTGGAGCTGATAGTCCCAGGGACCTTTGTTCTTCTTTAGATTTTGTAGCTTTAGAGTCTTTTATTGAAATCTGTTAGTCAAGTGAGGTGGAGGGAAGACACAAGGGTCCACAGGCCAGAACTCAAAGCTGGGTCGGCTCCACGAGGGCTGTCGCTTCAACATGGGGCCTCCATGCAACCAAGTGAGGTATCGGGTGCCTCTAACTCAAATACATTTTGGGAGGAGCCATCCTCACACCACAGAGGCTACAGAGCTATGCAGTTACAATACTAACTACCTAACTACCTTGGTGAATTGATTCTCTGCAGAGCCATGGTCGTGGAGAGCTGAGGATCACTGCCAACATCTCCACTCGATCTCTATTGTGAATTTTCCCAGGGAAAGTTGGAATCAGTGAACAGCATATGATAGCCAACTGACCCCCTCCCTCCACTAACGTGCTCACGTTTCATCTTGACGTGCCTGCCTTCACAGTCGAAGTTACCCACTTGAGCAAAGTTGCCATCTATGTCCAGAATATTTAGCATCTGCAGCGTCCATTTATGATTTAATATGAATGCAGATTCATTCCCTCATTCCCAAGCAACCATATTTGGTAAAAATGGTCACTAACAGGTTTTTTCGGTTGAATAGTCTGTTTTAAACGTCCATCATAATTTTATGGTCATGTTTCACCTGCTTTTACCTGCATCTGCTTTGGGTTTGGTCACTTTAATTACTTGTTCAAGAAGTTTGTAACTGGATCAAATGCATTTTAAAGAAAAGAAAAAGACAAAGTCATAAAAATTATAAAATGAAGCCCATGTTGAAATCAGGAATAATCTTCTGCTTCTGTGTTCTGAGAATACATTCTATAATAAATGCTTGACATTTGGATAAAATCTGTAACCCTGTTCCTCAGGATATTGTATACAGGTTACCGCGTGGCTGCACACACACACACACACACACACACACACACACACACACACACACACACACACACACACACACACACACACACACACACACACACACACACACACACACACACACACACTGTCCCTCCTCTGCTCCCTGCAGCAGCTGTGTGAGGTAATGTCTGTCTCTGTCGCGTCTGTGCAACACCCTGCAAGAATAACAGATCCACCTCTTTCTCTCAACCTTTTTCTAAACTCATTATCTTCCTTTCTGTCAATCTGTCCGAGTTTCTGCAGTCCCCCTCCTTCACTCATCATTTCCTCTCTGACCCTCCTACTCCCCAACTTGTGTTTGAGGCAAGATGCACAAAACTATTAAAAATGTCCTCTATGAAAATGAGAATGAGCGGAAAGCAAAGCCGCCGAGAGGATGGGAGAATCAGACCTGACTTGGGGAGACGAAGTAATCACGTGGCAAGGGAAAAGTATGTGAATCCCTTAGAAGTTTAGAAGTGTTTTTTTGGTGTTAATTCTCCATAAAATGTGGTCTGATTTTCACCTGAGTCCCAATAACAGACAAATGCGATGTATGTGTGTTATATATACTCACAAGCAAAACACGGAACCCAAGATGCCTCCAATGTGCTCTGGTGTGTGATTCTGTGGTGAGATAAAAGAAGCCGCCGCATAGACTCAATGAATGAAATAAGGTGTAAATCTGTGTGATTACAGGTGTTAATAAGTGAACTTGGCTTAAACTGTAAAAATGCTTTGAGAGGTGAACAAGAGTAAAGAAATGCTATAAAACTGTATTTTGTTTAGTTTGTAGGATGTCTGAGCAGCTCTTCTGAGTAAATTCAGCCGCATCGCTATGGAGCCCTGTGCTGTAGACGTCGGGCAAATATCGCTGCATCAAGTGCACTTTAGTAACTCCGTGAAAAAAGGAAACTTGTGCAGTCTGACAACCTCTGTAGCCCTTCAATTTCCACGGTGCAGTGTTGGTTCTTCACGAAGGACATGAGAGCATGCTGGCTTTTAAATATCTGTACACGATTCATTCTTCACCACCTCTGCTATGCTCTAACTTTAGTCTTCTCAAATTTATTCTAGTTCTTCTTGTCACTTTTTATGTGCAGTCTTTTGTTAGTAACCAGTTCTTCAAATTCTGTTGACAGGAAAAAGGCTTTTCCAGAATAAAGGTAACGGTTAACTGGATAGTCTCAAATATACACCTAGAGAGCATGGTTGGCCAATCTGAAGCTAATGCCAGATCCTGGAACAATGATCTTCAGACACAATGGAGATGTTTGGATAAGATGCACAAAACTACATTTATCTAAAAGCTAACAGAGCCTCAGCACAAACACCTCATACCAGCTGTCGAGCACGGTGGTGGAGGGTTGAGGGTTTGAGCTCAGTTTGCAGCCACTGGACCCTGCAGTTTTCCAACCAAGCAGGATCTCCTCGGCATACGAAATCTATTCCACAGCTAAAACTCGGCTAAATTTGGTTCCTGCAACAGGATAATGGCCCCAAACACACTGACAAAACTACAACTGAACATTGCTTCACAGTATCATGTCACACATCAGCAACGAGGAACTAAGCTCACAGAATGACATTATGGCAGAAAAATTTAAGAGAAGTAAGGATGGAAATGAAAATAAGAAAGTGACCAAACATGATTGGTTGTTTGAGGTACACCCTCATCACCTCAGGAGGGCCCAGTGTGCAAAAATGCCCTTTGTACTGCTTTAAATTACTCCACTGGGTCAAATAACTGTTACCTCCGATAAAAAACCTATACAAAAAACAATAAAAAACTGTTAAACAGTATTAACCACAATATTTTCAGCAACTACTGTCTTGGCCAAATAACATGCTTTTATGCAAATACCCAGATTTTCTTTCCTCCAGCTTTAATAGGTTGTTTTAAATCATATCTTTTGGACAGACTCCAGTTTGTTCATGAGGTTTCTTTACCACAGACTTGGGTCTACTATAGAGGGGACTCTCAACCCCGGTCCGCGAGTACCACTGCTCTGCATGTTTTAGATGTTGCCCTGCATCGACACACCTGATTCTAATTAACGGTTCTCATTAGCTTGTCATCAAGCTCTGCACAACTCTGTTGATGACACAGTCACTTGTATCACGGTGTGCTGAAGCAGGACAGCATCTAAAATATTCAGAGCAGGATGCTCGAGGACCAGGATTGAGAACCGCTGTGCTACGGTGTCCCGCAGGGTTCAGTGCTAGGGCCAGCCTTTTTCAGTTTATATTTGCAGCCCTCGGGAAGTATTATCCCAAACCAATGTCCATTGCTATGGACATTGATGCAGGTTTTATTTGTTTATGAAGCCAGAGGAAACAGGACCACTAGACAAACTTCAGGAATGTCTTAAGGACATTAAGACCTGGATGTCCACTAACTTCTAGACTAGATTACTGTAATGTGTGGTTGGCTGGATGTCCAAGTAATTCTCTGAAGATCCTCCAGTACTTGTTCTCCCCGTACTTGCGTTGGTCCCTTCAGGTTCCCCAGGTTTCCTCCCATAGTCCAAAAACATGCAGGGTTGGTTGATCATATTAATATGCCCGTATTGTCCGTAGTGTGCATGATTGTCTGTCTGTTGGTGGCCCTGCGATGGACTGGCGACCTGTCCAGGTGGACCCCTGCCTTCCACCTCCTATGCGTTGGGAGAGGCTCCAACAGACCCCTGTGACCCGGAGACGGGGTAAGCGGGATAATGGATGGATGAATTAATGTTCAACATTCAGGCAATTAGCAAAAACAATCTTTAAAATGTCTAACAATCTTGTTTTGTTGCCATTGTTTTTGTTTTTGTTTTTTGTTCCTTTTTCCACTGCGCTGTAACCGCTTTGCATCAATTTCAAACAATATTGCAACCTTTTGCCACACAGGAGGTAAGAACAAAAGACGTGTGGGAGTGTGTGCTAGGACTACAAATGTAAAAACTATTCATTTCTAAGGCCACCGTGAAGTGGGGGAATCTCTCCTTCACGACAGGAAATCAAAGACACCAGACAGAAAGAAAGCTGGTGAGAGAAATTAAAAGAATTTTTAAAAAGTTCTGGGGCTGTTCCTCCCACACACACACACACACACACACCCCCACACACACACACACACACACACACCCCCACACACACACACACACACACACACACACACACACACACACACACACACACACACACACACACACACACACCACACACACACACACACACACACCACACACACGCACATACACACGCACGCACAGAGTATATGTTTTATATAAATCTTGAAAATTAAAAGCAGCGGGCTGTTAACATGCACACTTGCATTTGTGCGAGAGAACTTCACATAAACACATTTCTTTCAGTAGACATATTACACAATTAGTTATCCACACAGATTTAGCACACACTGTCTGCAAGGTTATTTTAATTCCTGTGTGTGTGTGTGTGTGTGTGTGTGTGTGTGTGTGTGTGTGTGTGTGTGTGTGTGTGTGTGTGTGTGTGTGTGGACGTGCTGTTAATGATGTCATTGTATAATCAGTATAATCTGATTACTGTGTGACAGATTTGATGCCTCTCAATTTCCTGTCTGTCTTGCAGTTTATTCCATCAAAGAAATTGAAAGTTGAGAACAGCTGTCTGTCTTTCTGACTCACTGAGCGTCTCACCGCCTGTCACGTAACCGACATTATCATTCACTGATGATCGCTCTCAGTTTCACATAAAAGTAAAGAACAAATATTCCGCTAGAGTGAATAAGTCCAAATAAAGGGTTTGGGATCATGTTGTACTAGGAAAAGTGGTAGCCGTAAAGAGTACTGACATGTTGCTTTGGTACTATTTGTATTTCATTTTGTTATTGGACACATAATTATAGTCGGATGCTGTTTTGTGGCTAATTGACCTAATTTAACAAATAGAGATGGCTTTTTATTGCTTGTTGTTTATGTTTTTAGTTTGAGGTCTTCATACATGTCATTTGTAGATTAACACTGCTTTTGCAGTTTTGTTCAGTTTTGCTGTTTGTTTACACTTTCATTTATTTACCATGCTTACTTTAAGCCCTTCTACATAACACTTGTCAGATTTTTGTTACAATTTCTTTTTTTATGTGGACATTATTTTTGTAGAACTCTGCCAGTCTTTGAGAACAGACGTGTTTGACCCCACGTACACCGTTATTTAACTGATCATGTGAAGAGACCTTGTCTGCTTGAAAGCTTTGAGTCTTGCACATATCCATTTGTAAGTCGCACATTTGACTCGAGAACTGCCAAACTTCTCCCCTGCAAATGTTCTCACAACACAAACAAGAAAAGAAACGCCTTTGGGTGTCTCAGCAGAGGTGCAGTCGCAGGCATTCGGCGTATAAGAAGAACCGGACAACCCCTGTGTGCCGTGAAGCCGCCTGAAACACCTCCTCCTTGATGGCTGAAACACAAAAGCTCCTGTCTATACAAAGAAGTGGGGAAAATATTATAATCTCCACTTTATAACTCATTAATATGTAGTGGTTATTGTCAACACATAATATAGTAAATACTTGTTGAAAACCAGTGAACAGGAATTCCCTTAATGGCTTCAGATGTTTGGCTTGTTTAATATCTGTCAGCCATCAACAATGGTTCAGAAAACACTGGCAAGGATCTTGGACGAGTCTTTGAGTTGTTCACATTCTGTATGTCGATCAAGTTCACACTTTTACAAGAGTGTCCTGGCCAAGATAGCAGCAGCACACGTAACAGGAAGCCAACAGCTCTGAACAGAGCTGTAAATTCGTGGTTGGAAGGGAGCCGTTTGGTTTCTCTTCTTGCTTTTTTCACCAGTGTACTGTATGTCACAGATATTTCATTTGAACCTCAGAAAGTTGTCTTAAAACAAAGACATACATCTTGTTTAAATTAAAAAACAAAAACACCGAGAGGTGAACTAATCAAAAATCTAAATGCTCAATCTGACTGTATGTAATTTTAGCAGTCTGCAGTTTTACTGTCTGTCTCTGTGTTATTGCCTCTGCTATCTTCTCTTTCTTTCATCTTTTTGTCTCCTTTAATCAGTGTCTTTTTATATAAATCAGACAGTTTTTCGAGTCAAGCATTTGGAGGACTTCAGGAGATTAAAAAAAGAAAAATAAATTCATCACCTCCCTCTGCTTCTCCACTGTCTCATTTCCTCTTTTGTCTCTTTTTTCTCCTCTCCCTCCATCGCTCCGGAGTCCGTTTCTCTCTCACAGGTGTGATCTGTGTGGGGAGTCACTGTCTAGACAACTGATTATACCGAATAATGAGGGAGAGGGGGTGGCGGGCATAGACTGAGCATTAAAAGGAGAGGAGGGGGGAGGAAAGAGAGTGCCAGACAGAGAAAGAGAGGTGTAAAGGGGAAGAAAAAGTAGGAGGAAAAGCAATCTGCAAGGGATTAGTGAAAAGGAAAAGATGAACATGAGACAGAAAGGAAATAAGAAGGAAAGAAAAGGACAAATCGGAGATGAAACACGAGAGATGAAAAGGCATAAGGAATAAACCAAACATATATATAAAAGAGAATGAGAAAAAGGAGGTGAAAAGAAAGAAATACGGTAAAGAAAGACAGTAAAGACATTCTTAGTCAAAAAATAGAATGTGCCCAAAAAAGAAATCCAACATGTACCAGTCACACACACACACACACACACACACACACACACACACACACACACACACACACACACACACACACACACACACACACACACACACACACACAATGAACACAGAACCAGAACAGAAATGCAGACTGATTTGTTGTGTTCTGAAACCCTATCAGTCACAGAGGCTTTACGCACTGTGTGTGTGTGTGTGTGTGTGTGTGTGTGTGTGTGTGTGTGTGTGTGTGTGTGTGTGTCTTTGTTTGGTGATGAGTAACGAGTGATTCCAAAAACCTCCCAGGCACACAACAAACACACACACACTAACCCACACTGTAATAGGCTTATCCAGCACTGCAGTTTCATCCTTTAAACTAGGCCCTGTTTTCTTCACAGTTTGGGATAAAAGAAAGCGCTTTTTGCTAAAACATTAGTGACTTCCAAAGAAACCTTCCTACGCTTACAATTGTGTGTTTGTGAGTGTGTGTGTGGGTGTGTGTGTACTCGTAACCAGTGGAAAAAGAAAGAGTGAGACAGCAGTGCAGAGGGTAAAAATCACAGGACTGTCTAGGAAATCAGTTGAACAAGGCTTAACTTCTGTCGCATTGCAGCACACAAGGATTGAGCAGTCAGATACAACTTAGCGAGTTAAATATTTACTATATGGCCTGTTCAAGCAGCAATCTCTGCACATAGAGGAGGTAGGGGTGTGTGAAGGGGTCATAAAACCATCCAAAAACCACAATAGTGGGATTTAAGATGCTGGCAGTCAATGCATACATGGAACGTCACAGTAGCTGGAATAGAGTACAGGGACATCTGGACTGAGTATTGGTTGGAAGTCAAGATGGGAAGTACCTCCAAGAGCATTGGAGAAGGAAGGCACAAAGATCCTGCAGGACTTCCAAATCCAGACTGATAAATTGGCAATGGCTTAACCAGCGTCCTACTGTGGTGGCTGACAAACTCCAGAAGGAAGCAGCAGTGATAGACATTGAAATCAAAGTGACAGTAACATCTAGAAGGAATACAAAACTCAGGAAAATACCAAGAATTCAATGAATACATGGAAACAATGTTGATGGAGAAGGCAGCCATGATGCCCATGGTAACTGAAGCATTTAGAGCTGGGAGAAACAGCAGAGCCCAGAAGCGACATCAGAGTTCTCTGTCCAGAAGAACACAGTCCTAGGACCAGCAAATATACACCATAAAATCCTAAAGCTCTCAGGCCTCAGGTAGAGAATGGCCCAGGGTCACTGGGTCCTTCTCTGCATCTGCCGGGGCCATTCTTTCAAATCAGAGGCACATAACAGGTAAACATGTCCTAGCATCAAGGGTGGTAAGTGGAGTCACCTTAAACCAAGAGGTTTCCCAGTTCAAATTCTGCCTGTTGGGGTTTTCCCTGACTTCCCAGAACAGAACTGATTGGCGATCTTGAATATATGCATGGATGTTTTCTTCCTGTTACAATACGTATCATCAGCCTGTCTGGGATGTGATCTGCCCCCGACTCAGTGACAGCCGGGATGGTTCATCTTTGAAAAGATGAAAAGATGAAGCACTCCACCAGTTTCTATTTCATATTCAAGATCCCAATCCCTATTTACAGGAAAAATCTGTAAAAATGTACAACCCTGATGAAAAGTAAGCACCCCACCTTTTTGTGTAAAAATGTAATTGTTCTAGATCTTAGTATTAAGCAAGTACCTCAGATGAACAACAACATATAACTTTGTTTAACCATGCCATTATTTTTTTTTTCATAAAACAAAGAGGGAAAAAAATCAGTAAGTACCCCCTTACTGCTTCTGGGTAAGTTGCTACCAGGTGTTTCAATCACTGTCACCAGGTGTGGAGACCTCTTTCAAAGGATGTGTTTTCGGTTCTACCTCTGCAGACGTTGATTTCCTTGTCGGTAGCACTGCAGATTTGCTGCACTCACCTTTAGATGCAGTTGCTCCTTTGAGAAAGAGGGTCCCTAATCATAGGAGCTCCCTCGTTGTATAATTCGCATATTCATATGCTGAAACAAAAAGAGCTTAAAATGGAAAGAAAGTGGTACTCTTGTAGGTCTGTAGATTCTTATTGTGCATGGAAAGATAGTCTATTAGTATATAAAAAAGTCCTTCTCAAAGCTCGAGCATCTTATTATTCATCGTTGATAGAGGATAATAAAAATAACCCACATTTTCTGTTCAGCACTGTAGCCAGGCTGACAAAGAGCCACAACTCTGTTGAACTCTGTTGGGCTCAGCATCCTTCATATGCTGAGGAGATGGATCATGCCACCTTAAAAGAATAGTTTGTGGAGGAGGTCTGTGACTTTTGGTGGATGGTTGTTTAGTGCGAGAGGCTGAAAGATGGACGTTATGAGAAGAAAACATGAGATATGGGGAATGGTGTGACAAGGTTTTTCATGTTGTCAGTGAAATCCTGGAGTGGGGAGTCTGGACGGAGAGCGCGAGGAGGGTGGTAGGGTCCAGAGGGAAGGATTGGTGTCCTCTGTTGGGGCAAAGGGGGGGGGTCTGCTGTCTTCCATGGTCCTTCCTTATCTCAGCAGGCGGTAGCAGTTGTCCTTATGGATGCTGTCTTATCAGTTGTTGATTTCCTTGACTCCTGTTCTTGGCAGAGGCTGCTGGTGTCTGATTTACAGAATGAAAAATGTTGTAGGTGAACCAGTGACGAGATTTATTAAGACTGAATTGATCTGCCTCAAAAAGATGTCTGCGTTCCCAGAAAATGTTAAAATTGTTAAATAAAGTTAACTGATTGTGCAGCACACCTATGCCTAAGCCATTTGTTGAGCATCGGCAGTCTCCTGAATCTCTGATCCCCACACCAGACTGTTGGAGGTCCACTTAAACCGCTTGGTTTTGAGGCCCTGAACTTTGTTCAGCAGATAAATAAAGTCCTCTTTCAAGATTTCTGATTGTTGCTTCACAACATCAGGGTTTTTTTTACTGTTGGATGCTCATCAGAGATCATCAAGATTTTCTCTGAAATGTCAGACACCATGTCAACAGAGTGCTTTGGTGTTTTTCTTGATGCAAAAGCATTTGATCTTATTTACAGCTCTGTCACCCACTATCAGGGTTTTAGGCCCAGTGGGTGGCTCTTCCTGAAGCCGTTTAGAGTAAGATCTGGGCTCATACCTTTCTCAGGTGTTTGAAGATGAGCTTTTCTTTGAGGAGTCACGGTCTTGTAGAAGTTGAGTAAACCTGTTTTCTAGTGGAATTCCTGTATTTTCAGTTGGTTTGCTGTAGCTACATTGTGCTGCTGTTTAGTCCTTGGTGCTGGGGATGAAGAGATGTTTCTCCTCAGTGCTGGCCGAGCCTCTTCATCCAGGTGCTGTGTTCTTCCTATCAGCCGTCTGAAGGAAGTGATTTATCTCTAGGCTTTTTACACCGAGAGACTTCCCGGAAGGACCACTGTCAGCCTGCTTATTCTGGGTCAAACGTCTGAGATGGCTTGGAGAAACCATTGTTGGAGAGGCTGACATCTAGTGGGCAACAGGAGGTATTGCATATTGAAGATCTCCAACCACCGCTACCAAAACATCCACACGAATCAACTTTCTTTCGGTATTTTGTAGCAATATTTTTCTCTTCTCTTCTCTGTATTTTTATATTTACACATGAATCATAACTTAATTAAGGCATGGCAAGTTTATTTGTACAGCACATTTCAAAAGCAAGGTAATCCAAAGTGCTTTACAGAGACATTAAAACATCACATAAATAAAAAGCATGATTTAAAATGTAAACAAAAGAAAGAAAGAAAAATAACAAAAGATAAAAACAGTGGTTACATGTAATCAAGTTTTGAAACTTAAGCTTAAAAGTAAAAGTGTGGACTTGGATCTTCATTCAACTGCAGCTGAGAACAGGTGAGTCTTGAACCTGGATTTGAATAAACTGACTGTTTCAGCTGATCTGAGCTAAGAGAAAATCTCTATCAACTCCGAAGGCTTTGGCATCACAAATTAGTGCAAAGGAACACATTTATTGATTGGACGTGCCATATATTCATGAAATGCCATGAAACTGTCTTTTGATGCAAATAGTTTTGTACTGTACTTCAGTGATAACAAAGCAAGAACTGATTTATACGCCTTATGTTTTTGCATTAATGATTAAGACTTGTCCGTTGCTATTTTTGTACATGATGTGTCAAACATGACTCAAATGTCTCATTTCTTTACCTCTGAATAAGAAATATTAGAGGTTTTGATTTATTTACACTTGAAACGGAGATTTGGGTGGACTGCCGGACCTGCTCTTTCCTCTCAGCTGGCTCCTGGGTGGGAGCACGGGGGGTCTCTAGTCTGTGGACTGGAAGAGGGTATATGACTGTCTCCCTGTAAGGGCGGTCCAGGGATTTGGGATGCTGGGATGCTGTTTTCATATAAGAACATCTCTTTTATAGGAGCACTGAAAAGGTTGGCTTAACTTATTTAACATCACAAATGTAAATAAATCTTTAAAAACAACCGTATTAGACAGTAGCCTACTTCATATGTGCAACATCTCTTTGATCAAATATATTCCTTTGCACCGTTTTACCCCTGGATGGGGATGTTGAGGGCTGGATCGTGGGGCAGTAAGAGTCCTCAGAGTCCTGAGTCCCCTGGGTCCTGGGACCTGAGCCCTGGGCCTTTGGTCCTGAGTCCCCTGGGTCCTGAGTTCTGAGTCCTAGGTCCTGGGTCCTGGGTCCTGGGTCCTGGGCCCTGGGCCTTTGGTCCTGAGTCCCCTGGGTCCTTGGTCCTGGGACCTGAGCCCTGGGTCCTGAGTTCTGAGTTCTGAGTCCTGGGTCCTGGGTCCTGGGCCCTGTGCCCTGTGCCCTGTGCCCTGGGCTCTGGGCCTTTGGTTCTGAGTCCCCTGGGTCCTGGGCCCTGGGCTTTTGGTCCTGAGTCCCCTGGGTCCTGGGTCCTGGGACCTGAGCCCTGGGTCCTGGGTCCTGAGTTCTGAGTCCTGGGTCCTGGGTCCTGGGCCCTGTGCCCTAGGCCTTTGGTTCTGAGTCCCCTGGGTCCTGGGCTTTTGGTCCTGAGTCCCCTGGGTCCTGGGTCCTGGGACCTGAGCCCTGGGTCCTGGGTCCTTGGCCCTGGGCCTTTGGTCCTGAGTCCCCTGGGTCCTGAGCCTTGGGTCCTGGGCCTTTGGTCCTAGGTCCTGGGTCCTGGGTCCTGGGTCCTAGGTCCTGGGTCCTGGGTCCTGGGTCCTAGGTCCTGGGTCCTAGGTCCTGGGTCCTAGGTCCTGGGTCCTGGGTCCTAGGTCCTGGGTCCTGGGTCCTGGGTCCTAAGTCCTGGGTCCTGGGTCCTAGGTCCTGGGTCCTAAGTCCTGGGTCCTGGGTCCTGGGTCCTGGGTCCTGGGTCCTGGGTCCTAGGTCCTAAGTCCTGGGTCCTAGGTCCTGGGTCCTGGGTCCTGGGTCCTGGGTCCTGGGTCCTGGGTCCTGGGTTCTGGGTCCTGGGTCCTAGGTCCTAGGTCCTAGGTCATGGGTCATGGGTCATGGGTCCTGGGTCCTAGGTCCTGGGTCCTGGGTCCTGGGTCCTGGGACTTGAGCCCTGCGTCCTGGGCCCTGGGCCTTTGGTCCTGAGTCCCCTGGGTCCTTGGTCCTGAGTTCTGAGTCCTGGGTCCTAGGTCCTGGGTCCTGCGTCCTAGGTCCTGGGTCCTGGGTCCTGGGTCCTGGGTCCTGGGTCCTGGGTCCTGGGACTTGAGCCCTGCGTCCTGGGCCCTGGGCCTTTGGTCCTGAGTCCCCTGGGTCCTTGGTCCTGGGTCCTGAGTTCTGAGTCCTGGGTCCTGGGTCCTGGGTCCTGGGTCCTGGGTCCTAGGTCCTGGGTCCTGGGTCCTGGGTCCTGGGTCCTGGGTCCTGGGTCCTAGGTCCTGGGTCCTGGGTCCAGGGTCCTGGGTCCAGGGACTTGAGCCCTGCGTCCTGGGCCCTGGGCCTTTGGTCCTGAGTCCCCTGGGTCCTTGGTCCTGGGTCCTGAGTTCTGAGTCCTGGGTCCTGGGTCCTGGGTCCTGGGTCCTGGGTCCTGGGTCCTGGGTCTGCTGCATAAATGTAATAAATGAATTGTAAAGGGTTTAATCACACTTGTCAGACGTTTTAGGCGCCGCTGTTGATCCATTGATAGAAACAAACGCACCCGCGTGTTTCCTCGTTATTGTTTTAATTAATTTAAAGTTTTTTCTTCTTTTAATCGGTTTTGTTGGGAAAAGGTTGGATTTCTGACGAGTCCCAGCGCGGTGTTTCATGTATTAATGTTCCACGTCAACAACCAGCTGCCGTTTCGCAGTTCCGCAGCACGCGCGTTCCTCCGCGTTACCGAGCTGTCGCACTTCGGTGACATGAGCGCCGACAACGCCGGTGGAAACGCGTCTTTGCCGTTGCGAAATGTGCTGAACTCCGTCCAGAGTGTCAGAGACCGAGTCCGAGGTAAAAGGTGGACGTTTTTGTTCAAAAGTGTCTGAAATGACTGCTGCCGGATGCTGCCGGATGTGTGGCTAACTGTCGCTTCAGCCGGAATTAAGTTTAAATGTATTTATCGTTTTATCAGCCGCTAACTTAGAAACCGGTTAACCCCTGCGTTTGACCCGTTTACTGATTAACTGATTAACCGGTTTACTGATTAACTGGTTAACTGGTTTTCAACTCCGACGTCTCGTTAACGTTTCAACATAACAAATGGTTAACTTTAATGGAAACAGCCACAGAAACGGACTTTTGTGGTTCTGTCGTTTGATTTGTTGCTGATTTGAGGTGGATGAAAGTTCATCCAAATATAAATATATGTAAACTATAAAGTTACACAGCCGTTACGCGGTGTGAGACTTCCTACTGTTAGACTAGTGACGTGCGGGTTTTGACTTCATATCAACACATTTTTAATATATGGCATTAAAACCTAACACAAACTAATAAATATTGGCACAAGTGGAGTCAAGTTGAAGCAGAAGGTTTAACCCCTCAAATGTTTATATTTCAGGTTATCACTATAAAATATAAAATAAACTATTCTAGTTAACAGTTTTAAGTTGTTGTTTTTTTTAATAAATATATATATATATTTGTTAAAACGTTGGATGTTAACGGGTTAAGAACCCAAATCAAATCTCTTCTAACTAAAGTACGTGTTTCACCGGCGGTCACAGCTGGACCCTCAGGTGTCTTCTCACTGCGTCTCTTTTCCACCCGTAGATGGAGAAGCCAACGAGTCTGACGGGGCGTTCAACCTTTCTAATTTTTGGGACACTTTGAGTTGAGTATCATGTTCTCCTACTGCGTCTTCAGCGACTCACATTTGGGCCTGCAAACACTGAAATAGGATCATTTGGGTTTTGACAGTTTTATGACTTTATAACTGACCACAGTGGATTTTTAGTAAAACAACAAGATGTGATCAAGGTGTATACTTTCAGCTTTAATTTAAGAGGTCTCACAAAAATGTAATATTTAGGGTTTAGGAATTACAGACATTTTAAGCAAAATGCCCCCCTTCTCTGGGGCTCTAAAGTATTTGTACAAAGTGAAATAATTTTGTGCTACTTAGAAGAAAATCCTTTCCAGTCAATGTGTCTGGCTGAAGGCTGAAGTCCATGAGCAGAGTTTCCTTATTACATTTCTTCTACCAGGTCTTCATTTGTTACTTGTTTGTGGGTTTTTCTGGCTTCAGTTTTGTCTTTAGTTGCTGTTAAGTTCGGTGAGTGTATATACACATATATACACACACACACACACACATTGAGGGTCCTTATCCATGTGCACTGTGAAGCTCCGTCTGGCAGTTCTGCAGCACTTGCCTGGATGTGAACAGACCTGTCATCTCAGAGCTCATCTTGTTACTTCTGTCAGCACCGGTCAGCCCGATGTGTCGGACACATGCATGCTTTGCATCATTTCTTTCAGACTATTATTGATTTCTGTTGATGTGGTTTGCTTCACCAAGGAAAGGAGTCTGCAATCTTCCACTTAAGTTGTCTTCTAAGGTCTTTGTTGTTTAACTCACCAGTGCTCAGGACTCATTTAAAGGCAGATGATCTTTCACATCAAATGATACCCCTGTTGTGATACTATTTCATGCAAAAACCCATCAAGTCTCTTATCGAGTTAAATCACCTTTTAAAGGGTGATGACGACATTTAAACTATGATGTGGCTGTTCTTTGTCCTCAGGTCAGGCGGTAAAGGCAGTGTCCCAGGAAGCCACTAAACTCAGTCTGGCGTTCTCCAGAGGCCCACTGCCATCACAGCAGGTCAGGACATCAGTCCAAACCGTCACACAGGAAATGGAAAAAAAACATGCATTTATACTAATGATATGACCCTATGACCTATAGGAAAACGCATGAACAGTAGGTCATCTTAGTGGACTTAAGGCAAAATAAAAACATTCAGTAATGCAGTATCACAGCCGTCTTTCAGTTATTTATCATTTGCTCTTCGTGATCCACATTAACGGGATTTGCTACACAACCTGAGCATGCAGTGCTTCCAGATGTTCATTAACCTTTAACCAGCACATTTATCTGTTACAGGATGCAGAGGCGTTGTCTGAGTCCATGCTGAAGAGCATCCTCACTCTGTCTACCGTGTATTACTGGCTACCCAAGAGCCAAGGTAACCTACAAGATCTTCCCAGACGGTCTGCGTGAGCCCACGAAAACAAGCGCTTTGCTCTTTTCTGACATTTGTTGTTGTGCCACTATTTCTACATTGCTTCTGCATATTTGGCAAATTAACTTGCCTGGTTTAACTTAATTTGGCTTTGTTTGAACTTGTTTGTTGCCTCCTTGTCATGTCTCAGGGGTGACCCTGCGCCGACAGGTCAGAGACGCCACGGTCGAGGTGTTGGAGGGAGTCGCTCAGCTGGTGGAGGTCATACTGAACTCACCGCTGGAAAGGCACAGGCGCACCCTCGCAAAAACACTGACATTACAGACAGACACTGTATTAAACAAAGAGAATTATTTACCAGCGATTTCCCTCTGCAGGTCTCTGTTCCTCATTTCTTCTCTTTTTCCTCTGTTTGTATACGACTTCGTCCACGCCCCCCTCTGCTGTCCTGCAGTCTCAGCCAGCAGCAGCTCACATCAACAGGAGGAGTCTGGTCTGCCTGCGACCAGTTTGCCCAAATTCCACGAGGTTCGGACAGTTTGTGGACCTCATTATATAAATATTGCTTTTTTTTTTATAAAACAAGTGGCATCATGTATTCAGACTGGCGTTTAAAGAGTTAAAATCGTGACAATTTGTACTCCAAGGTGCCAAATTTTAAAACTGACACCACATAAAACCACATCAATCTGATCACCAGCAATTCCCCAACAAACATTCCTTTATGAAAACAAGTTTTCTGGTTCTGTGGTTTTTCTTTTTATTGTTTTAAAGCAGGTATTTAAAGAGTTAAAATCCTGAAAATGATTGAATACTTGCTAGTTTTGAGCGTTGGCAGATTTTTGACACATCCACTGTAGCGGTACTCGGGTGCTGCTTAACAATGACACAAAGCCAACAATGGTGGTTTATTGCTCTGTTCGGTGTCAGAGCCTCCATGTGAGCGCTCGCTCAGACTCCAGCTGCCAGAGCTTTTAAAAGAGTGGAGTTAATTAGCAGAGTGGATGCAGCCATGCATCCATAGCGCCCCCTGCAGCCGAGCCCCAGCCACACCCCACCATCGAACCGTCCACAACTTGACATTTGTCTTTGTCATATCGTCAGGATCGGTTAATAAGAAGTGCATGTGCTCCACAGATAACAAGGCAGCTCTGCTGGTGGTTCTGTCCTCTCAGGTTGGAGTTGTGAAAGATGCTCTAGAGGAAATGGAACAGGTAAACACACTTTTCACTGAAACAGTTCTGTTTAGTTGATGGGGCATCTCATTGTAGCGCCTGGCCTTTACACGCTTTTTAAAAAAATTTTTTTATGACAAATTCCCCTAAACTTGTGTATTTTTCTTGCGACTCCAAGCATTGCCAGTTGTCTTTAACATCAAATGAGCCGGTATGTCTTCTATGAAGAAGCAACACACTTGTCGATACTGAACCCCACAGGCGTTGTCTGAGGCACAAGACCCGTTCAACGACGTTCTCGATGACGAGCAGGAAGGTGGCAGCCCTCGAAGCAACCTGGACACGTACTGGTCAGAGAAGGACCGGCGCGTGATCGCTCCCTGCCAGGGACTGATGAAGGCGGCAGCCGCGTGTTTGAGGAAACTGACGTCCGCCGTCAAAGCCAACGGTGACTTCAGTGTTGCTCAGAACGTCGCCCAGCTCGACGACCTGGCTGACATAAGCAAAGAAATCAGCCCTGGGTAGATAAACGCACACACACGCATGAGGTGAAACTTCTGTTCTGAAAAAAGAGATTTTGACAAATCGAAAACTGAAAAGAAAAACGGAAAAACCTCTGAATTGCAGCAAATACACAGTTGGTGCCATACTGCTTAATAGATGATGAAAACCTGACCCGATAAAAACCTTGACCCCGTCACAATCAGTTTCCCAGCCATGTTTTAATCCACGTTTACTTTCTCGCCAGCGTTGATGATCTGGCCCTCTGCCTTTACCCGCCCATGGACTACAGTGGAGTAGAAGACGGTGTAAGTCGAGTTTTCATATTCCATCATTACTCCAGTTCTGTTTTACTTCCTTTGATTCTGTTACCTGGGCTTCAACCAATCCAGAGTACTGATCCCAGACCAGTCAGACCTCATGTCAGAGCTCAACATGTCCGTTGTAAATCCGACTAACACTAACTTTTTCTGGTGATGACTATAATTGAACATATTTGTCAATACTGACCTGAGTAGGTACCAAACACTAGCGGTACCCATCCCTACTGTAGAGCCACAGAGACACTCCTTCACAGCCGCGGGTCCGGGATTGCACCATCGCAGTCTTGCTGCTGGGTTGTGACACATCCGAGCACATGCCATCCGTGTCATGATGTTGCCTCCTCTGTCATCGCCTCCTCTGTCATCGCCTCCTCTGTCATCGCCTCCTCTGTCATCGCCTCCTCTGTCATCACCTCCTCTGTCATCACCTCCTCTGCGTGTGACCCACTAGGTGTTGTCATGTACTGCGCAATCAGTGCTTTGCTTGATGACGATCAGCGAGCGATCATCTTCTGTCGGTTAACATTCTTTTACTGGAGGAATTCCAAGAGTCAAATGCAATCCGGACAAGTAAAAGTTGTCAGACACGTTGTGGACTGTGTGTAACTAACTGCAACAGAAACCTAAATCAATTCAAATTCCAAAGTACTTTATTAATCCCAGTGGGAAATGAATTGAGAACTGTTTTGTTGCAGGTTAAAAGCATTCCCGGCTTTTGTTTGGTTGTTTCACGTGAGAGGGAATTGAACCCAGTCCACCTTTGTCTTCTTTCAAAAGTTCACATCCTTCGCTGCTTGTTGTCAGACTTGTCCTGCTCTTTTAATTAATCTTAAGATCTTTGTAGACCTTGATTCGAGTCCAAATGTTGAAAACAGACGTTATTGGATGTAGTTTAGAAATGTCAGCTCAGTTCTCACAACGTACTAAAACAAGGCTGTGAAGTCCAGAGACCCCTGCAAATGTCTGCGATGAAGATGTGACAAGACGGTGATGAGGACTGTGTGAAGAAGCGCAGAAGGTTTAACCTGTCGGACGGTTGCAATTTCATATTTCTACCTTCTTTTACAGTTTTAAATAACAATCTTATGTTTTTGAAAGGTCAAAAATGTTTTGAACGTAGTTTTAGGTAATTATGCCATAAAGGAACTTGAGAGCGCCAACAAGGACAAAAAAACGATCGACTAATCCAAAAACTGGTTTTATATTTTGTTTGATGGAGCGTGGCGCCATCGGGCAGTAAAACGTCCCCGCTCCATCCAGGGTTGCTGTTCCTGCAGATTTAACGCAAAACATTCCTGGAGAAAAAAGTAAAAGTCGATGATAGTTTTGTAAATGGGACATTTCTGAAATGCAAAGCACGTCATGTTCTAACAGTCCCACTTTATTCCTCCACAGATGTCCAAACTGGCAGCAGTTGTAAGGAAAGTTCTGGAAATCATCAGGTAAGACTGGTTCAGCTGCAGCCAGATCTGTACAAACACTCACAGACATATAATGGGACATTTATTTATTTATTATTATTTTTTTTGATCATCACGCTGTATGTACGATGCACCGAAATTAGTCTCTGCTTTTAACCCATCAACTAGTTTCACTAGTGAGCAGTGCCCAGCGCCCCGGGGAGTCTTGCTCAGGTCCCCCAGTGATTTACCATTGTGGGCAGCCCTGGGCTTGAACCTCCTCCACACCCAAGCCCACCACTGTAACCACTAGGCCACCACTCCCTATGGTTGCTTAACATGCGAAAATGATGATTAGAGCTGATAAATTTTTTCAGGTAAATCATTGTTATCTGCAAACGCTGTTGGGAAACAGTTGGATCGAGTGACATCAAGGACATCAAGGGTGACGAGTCATCTTGTTATAAAACATGCACATGGCTTACGTCCATCATCCCACCTTTGAAATGTTAAAACACGGTACCTGCCAAGGTTGTGGCAGCATAGGTACCTTCTGCTGCAGGAACATCTGCAGACAGGTGTGGGTCTCGAGGAGAACATCCAGCCAGATGCACGTTTAACTTGTCTTTGAGACAATATCGAACCAGTTCATAAAAGACACTCTCACCAGTACAAACATTTCCATTACATGAACTCTGAACACCCACAGTGAAGGTGGGAGCTCCTACACCGAACACTTCGATTTACAAACGACATGTGTCTCTGCTTAAAGTGGTGTAATCGTTTCCCTTTGCCTGCTCCTCCAGGTCCAGTCACGTGTGTGGAGAATCCGAGCTGACCTGGGTTCAGTTCTTAGACGGAGCTGTCGACCACAACCTGCAGAAAGCCAAAGAGCTCATAGATCAGGACAGCTAGTGTGTGTGTGTGTGCGTGTGTGTGTAATAAATGGCTGGTGTTTGTCTGGAAGTTTGAGAAGCATCTCTGCCCTCATGTTCCTACATTAACTCTGCAGGAAGCATTCGACTGATACTTCACACCCAGCCACATAATAAAACATGAGTATTGATTGTTTTCAGTGCATTTAATAAATTAGTTCTGAGAATATGGAGACAGTGGTTGATGTGGTGTTTTAGATTAAACACAAAAAATGTTAAAAAAGGCTCCAGTTTGCCAAAGTGGTAGTCTTGTCGTTGCCAAAACCAGGAAGTGAATTATGGTGCAGAGCTCAGACGGAGGAAACAAGCCGGTGTCCATATCACGCTGAAATACAAAGAGAAACCGGAGGGTGTCTGACTGGGTGTATAAAATGTGATGTTGCAGTTAGAAACGCTGCGACAGAGATGCAACACAACATAGACGACATGCAAAATAAAATGTAATAAATGATGATTCTGCAGTGATCTTCATTGTGAAATGACGAGTTGCATTAGACCCCACTGTGAGGTAATAACAGCTGTTCGAGGGAATGACGGATGCAGCTCCAGTCTGCACAGCCCAACTGTCAGGGTGTTACCCGCTGTTTCACTTGATGTTTCACTTCATCACCTTTTATTCCACACATTCAATTCAATTTTATTTATATAGCATCTATTACAACTCAAGTTGTCTCCAGGATCTTTCCAGATCACACTACACTACATACACTATAACAGTGTTTAATGTTGTCTGTGTGTGTGTATATATATATATATATATATATATATATATATATATATATATATATATATATATATATATATATAGATTTATAGATTTATACACTGTTATAGTGAACATAACTTTTGATTGCGGTGGCTTTTTCTCTTATTTATTCATTTATTGAAGCTTGACAGACTAAGCCTGCTGATCCTGGCTGATAAAGTTGATTCTGATCGTGATTTGTGGTCTTTTTTCCTAGTGCACTGTGGAGAAATGTAAAGCGTTATTTGATCATAACGTGCGTGCCTGGGCATGATGAAGTTTCAGTTAACTTAGATTTTTTTACCGTCATTAGGGTGGCCTGCACCACCCAGTCAGTTTTTGTTTGTGGTTGCAACACATTCCTCACTGATGTCAGTCAGGGTTGGGTCCGACAGGTGCCTTAAAATCCACCTGAGCAGAGACACCTGTCAGTGTGCTGTCAAGTGCCTTCACGAGCGCGTTGTCCTCCTTTTTCATTATTTGGGAGAAAAGTTCTGAAGAGAAAGATGCCTGCAGAGATTCTACGGTCTGGTAAGTTCTGTAGTTTGTATTTTTATTTATTATTTTGTTTTTTAAATTAGACCTTTGTCCTCATATCTTGTTCTGTTCTTATGGGAATAAAATCCTTTATATAGTTATTTTAAATATTGACAAAATTATTTAAAGCATCAACTAACAGAAAAAGTTCATTAAAACTATATCATCCTGTGTTCTTACAGAACAGGTCCTAGCCACCTTTCTGGTTTCTTGATGAATACCTTTATTGTGCAGGACAAAGAGCGATTGGTGGATCACGCTGGAGTTCGATAAAGGACCCATCAGTGCCACGCCTCCACGCAGGCCAAATTACATGTTCAAGCTGTAGCTGCTTCTTTCATCTCAGAACTGCACCTTTCTGCAAGTTTCATGAAACTGTGGCTGCTAACAGGCAAACGTGTTTTTTCAAGTTGCAACCTTTATCACCAATCTACAGGGTTCTTATGACGAACAAAAGCTGACAGAGTACTGATGTCAAGTCAAAGTCAAGGTTATTGTCAATTCTACCACATGTGAGGTTCATACAGAGAATCGAGATTACGTTACTCTCAAACCCTCGGTGCTGCACAATAAATACATTTTAAACACAAATGATGTGCAAATGACATATGTTTGCCTGAAGGAAAATAGCACATGTAGCCTGATAAAATCTTCCATAAAGTAGAACGAAAGTGAGGAGCGAATTGTCTTTGGTGCCAAGACAAGCAGCACGTCGTCTGTTACTCCTCGTCAAGTCCTTGGTTTCGGTGTTGTAAGGTTATATCTGAGACTGAGTTGGTTGTGCAGGAAGTGCTGCAGTGTAGAGTGGCAGCATGTGCAAAGAAAAGTCTTATTCATACATCAGTGTCGGTATGAGGGACCTTTCTTTCATTTCATTTCCTGCTGCTCTGACTGTACTGACACTGCAGTTTTCCTCATGTTTTTAGCTTTGTTTTATTCCTAAATGTGTCTTTTCATTCAGTTTTTAGGTTTTTTCCTGTCCTTTTCATCTTATTGCCTTTGTAAAGCACTTTGAGTTTCCTTTCTGTATGAAATGTGCTGTACAAGTAATCTTGTTCATGTGGGCTGTAAATGAGATGATATATGGGACATTGTTCACACCTTTTATACCAGCCATGCAAAACAATCCTCTTATTGGATACTCCATAGGAGTATTCACGATACTCCTATGGAGTATCCATGGATCCTCCAGGGTTGAATGAAACGTCTTCTTAGTTGTCAGAGAAGTGACTGGCTTCAGCAGGAACATAGCCTCAAACCAGAAGTTCATTCATACATTTTGTCAGTTTTATGACTATTTTTTTCATTCATTCCTCATTTGTGTTTCTTATTCTGAACAATAGCTTCTATTCTCTTAACTGAGACATTCAAGCTCACTTCTCCTGATGCACAAACCACAAACTCTACTTGCTACTAAGTGAAATCTTAAATGACTTTACTTTGTATTTTAGCAGAGTTCCCCAAATCAGTTTTTTTAAATTTTTTTTAGTGTGACTTTCACTCATGCTGTGGAGCATCTGCTCTTTACCAAAGGTTATCACTCAACAGTTCAAAGCACGGGAACATGTAATATATTCTTATGCTGTCTTGTTGAGACATGCCACATTTCACACACACACACACACACACACACACACACACACACACACACACACACACACACACACACACACACACACACACGTGTGTGTGTGTGTGTGTGTGTGTGACGCTTGTGTGTGTGTGACGCTTGTCAGTTCATTCAAGTCCTGCACTCTCCACTCCCTAAACTGTCCCTAAACGCTCCCTAAACTGTCCCTAAACTGTCCCTAAACACTCCCTAAACTGTCCCTAAACTGTCCCTAAACGCTCCCTAAACTGTCCCTAAACGCTCCCTAAACTGTCCCTAAACGCTCCCTAAACTGTCCCTAAACTGTCCCTAAACGCTCCCTAAACTGTCCCTAAACACTCCCTAAACTGTCCCTAAACTGTCCCTAAACGCTCCCTAAACTGTCCCTAAACGCTCCCTAAACTGTCCCTAAACGCTCCCTAAACTGTCCCTAAACTGTCCCTAAACTGTCCCTAAACGCTCCCTAAACTGTCCCTAAACGCTCCCTAAACTGTCCATTCAACTGTCCCTAAACGCTCCCTAAACGCTCCCTAAATGCTCCCTAAATGCTCCCTAAATGCTCCCTAAACTGTCCATTCAACTGTCCATTAAACAGTCCCTAAACTGTCCATTCAACTGTCCCTAAACGCTCCCTAAACGCTCCCTAAACGCTCCCTAAACGCTCCCTGAACTGTCTGGATGAGAAGCTACTCCGTCATTAAATCAATCAGGATTCGAGAACGGGTTGTGTCATTGGTTTCAGTCACCTTATTAAGGAAAAAAGGGAAATTTGAAGCTGTTGTTTGAAGACTGTTTTAGTGACAATATTGAGTGACGTGAGGACCTGAATCATATTAATTTTCTCTTTTCTAATGTTTTTTTTTTTTTACATGAACTTTATTTGCAAACTTAACATTACCAGCACTGTAAAACTGTAAAAAAACAACAACAAGTAAATATATCGACCCAGCAAGGTCAGTTGTTGCAATTTGTCTCTAAACTTTATGAACATGTTTTAGACACAAAACATTAAATATATATATATATACTTTTCTTATTGACAAATAAAAGCAATAACAAAGGTAAAAGTAGTCTGACAAAACAGATGTGGACCTACTGTGTTTCGTGATGGTCACTAAATCTTTTTTCCCCCTCAGTTTTCAACAAAGTGAACCTCCACTGTAAGACCAACAACACCGAACACCACACCCATGAAATTTCAGTGAACGAGCTGATCGTTCGGCGAGGCCAGGCCTTCACCCTGACCGTTGAACTGTCAGAGCCGTTCAATTCTCATCTTCACCAACTCACCATCACTGTAGAGACAGGTATTTTATATATATATATAAATTTCTGCTGTTGTACAAAACGATATAAATATGTATAAATGTTGTATATAATAATTCACCTAACAAAAGAGGTTGTAAAGGAGTAGCAGCTTTGACATCCAGAGAATGAATAACCTGTTGGTCTGAGGACGTGTAATGGATCGGTCTGTAAATACAGTTTTGTGTCCTGACTCCATCGGTGGCTCCTCTCTGTAGGTGAATCCCCATCTGAGCGCCTGGGGACGATGTCACGTTTCGGTATCTCAGACGCACCACAGAGTTCACCATCTGCAAAGGCAGTGTGGAAGGCAGAGCTTCACATGAGCTCTTCACCACAAATGGGCATCTTGACTCTGACTATTACCCCCCCGGCTGATGCCCCCATAGGAGAGTACAAGCTGTCTATGAAGCACAAGAACGAGGAAAAGATGCTGGCAAAACTGACGGTGCTCTTCAATCCCTGGTGTCCAGGTAGTTTTATCATTTTTGTCATTTATTTTTTTTATTTTTCATTAAACGTTACTTTAAAAAGATTCTTCTGAGGACAGTTGTGGTGGAATGTTGTTTGTGCTCAGCTGTAGGGAAAGATGTGGTTGTAGTTCAGGAAACACTGCCAGGAACAATTTATCACAGCTTCAGCAGGTCATTAGTTAGCTCATTCCTGCCATTTATGAAGTAGTGAGCTGGGACCCAGAGATGAACAACAACCATGCTGGCCTTGTGTGCAATTTTTTAAAAGTAACAAACCATATCTGGGCAGGTGAATATTGTGTATTGTACATGTGGCGAACGTAGCTGCGGTTTAATCTGGTACTGGATGGGTTGAGCCATGCAAACCAGAAGTACACTACCACATGCAGGACATTTACGTTTGTGATCCCGTGTCTCTGCAGATGACTGGGTGTTTCTGTCTGATAAGGAAGAAAAACAAGAGTATGTGATGAATGAACAAGGAATAATCTACACAGGAAATGGACAATACATCTCTCCAATGAACTGGGACTATGGCCAGGTACATTAGTCTCGATATTTTCTTCCTCCTGTAAGTAATCTTATCTCTTTCCTGTACAGTTTAGATTTTAAACAATCAAATCATTGTTATGACATACAAAGGCCCTTGGGGCATTGCTCTGCTTTTCAGTATCTCATTGCTCCCCATAAACCCACAACACTTCGCTCGCAGAATGCAGGTTCATGGTTCCTAAACGTTTAGTTAGAGATTTTAGTTTTTTAGTTCTTGTGGAACCAGCTTGTCTTTTACGGACAAAGACACAGTTTCTGCTTTATGACAAAGTTTAAAATACATCTTTCTGAAAGAACATGTCACTACTCTTTTAAGATGATTCTTGTGTTTAACACTGTTTTCTGATCGTGTTTGCTCTTATGGCGTCTTATGCCGCCCATTTAACTCCTCCCTTCTCTGCAGACAGTGTTTCTGTTTTTAAAACTCTTTCACTGCTTTGTGTTACCCTCTCCTGAAGTACATCAAATTCAACAAAATGTGAAATATTAAATATATTAGTAAGAACTGATACTCTTTCAAGTTCAAAAACTGCAAGATATCAGACTTCCACACATTTCTTTGAGTAGGATTCAGTTTAAGAGCTGCATCGCTCCCTCTCTTCTTGCCCAGTTTGAGGACGATATGGTAAAAATTTGCCTGAAGATCCTTGACGTCAACAACAAACACCTGCGTGACGCAGCTGATGATGTTTCTGCTCGCTGTAACCCCATCTACGTCAGCCGCGTGGTCAGCGCCATGGTAAGACACCCTCTTCAAGTTTAACGATTCTCTTCAACGATCAGGCGTTCCACCTTCGTGAGCCTAAATAAACCACTGATATTCTTCAAAAAAGAAAAAAACTTTGGGGTTGTGAACTGAATGTGTCACGCTTTAAATCTGACACAATTCTGAGCTCCATGAAGAGCTCGTTATGCTCTTATTATAAACTTTTGTTTAGCAGTTTAGAAAGCAGTTACTATGGTTCTTTATTTTTTGCTCACTTGCTTTTATTTTCAGTTTCACTCATTGGTATGAAATGAGTAAAAACAAAGCTTCACAGTAATCTTTCAGATATAAAGTTATAGAATTTGATGGATAAAAAAAGGTCCCTTTAAACCACTTTTTGTAGCAATTCCACATCTGACCACATGGGGGCATAAAGGTCTGCTGTGTTGATACAAGAGCCACTAACAATGCTGTGTTAATGAGTGGGGACGATCCGGCACATGCTGTAATGCCACTTTACCCCACTGAACGCGCTCCTCACTATGCTTTACATCAGGCTGCACCTTCTTCTCCCCCATGTGGTCAGCAGTGATGTTGCTACATAAAATACCTTTAAAGCTGCTTTTTTTTTTGTTTTGTCTGGTGTATTTGAGAGTATCTAGGTTACATTCACCATTTTACTGACTTTTTTCTTGTCTTGTCCCCGGTCTCTCTTCAGTTCAGGGTTTGTTTTAGTGGAAGAATGTTATATATTTATCCTCTTTAGCTCTTCTAGCTCTAACAACTGTACACAATCTTTTCTTTTGAGGTTTTTTTATGATTTTTATTTGAGGTTTTTTTTTATGTAAGAGCCCTTGTGGGTGAATAATCTAGGCATTTTTGCTTGGCAAGGTTTTTGTTTGTAATTTAGAGCAAAATGTCCAACTGACAGTTAAATTTTAAGAAGCAAAAACAAAGTACTTGTAAAACTCATGTCACAGACCAGGATAGGCGACAGATTAGGACGTGAGTCACGTAGTTAATTAGCAAACCTAGTTTGCATCAGTACGCATCACGTATTAGTTAATAATTCGTCTTTACACAACAATCCATCAGGATGATTATTATTATTTAGCTGGTCTGACTGTGCCAGAAGATCGGAGATGCGGTTTAATAAAAACGCACGATCTCCTCCACGGGTGAGCGGATGTTTGACGGCTTTGCGTTTGTTTTTTCTCCCCAGATTAACAGTTTAGACGACTGCGGCATCCTGCAGGGCAACTGGGGGACTGACTTCAGCGACGGAGTCTCGCCGTCTCACTGGAGCGGCAGCCACCCGATCCTGAAGCAATGGTTCAACTCCGAGTGCCGCGCTGTCAAGTACGGCCAGTGCTGGGTGTTCGCTGGGGTCATGTGTTCTGGTAATGTCTGATTCTGCAGCTCCGTTCAATCACGTCATTTGTTTGGATCAGGAACAGTTTTTTCGGACTAGTTGAAATCATTCTGCCAAAAAATATAACTTGTTTTTTTTTGACAGTCTAGCTATATGTTACTGATCCCCAGAAGAAAAAGAAAACAAAATTCTCCCAAAGAGAAAAGAAAAATTTAATTTAAAAAAAAAAACTTTAGATGAAACGCACAGACGGTGAAAAAACAACGGCACAGGCCGCCTGTGACATCACCATGTGCACATCTGAAGAACGCTTTTGACGCGCTCGTGGCCCATGTTGGCAGGAACTGATGCTGTCCAACCCATGGTCAATCCAAATATGGGCATATGGGCGGAGCGAGCCGTTTCACTGGGGTGGAACACACCCAAATGAGATCCCTTGAGGAGCCGTCATTTGACCCATTAACCGTGGCCTCTTGGTCCTTTTCAGAGGTGGAAACAACCTTCGTCCATGCATTTCTACCCATTCGTCCACCCATTTGCCCGTTTTTGATTGAACTGAGGTTGGGCAGACTCAGCTCCTGACCCATAGCTTTGAAAAAGGGCCGGTCTTCAGAAACCTGCAGGTGGCGCCCCAGGTTTTACGTTTCCCAAAAATCCTCAGCTTTTATTATGAATTATTAAAAAATGCCTGGGGTTGTCTTTATTGTTCTGCTGTTACTGTTCTATTGTCCATTTTAGACCTAGTGTAAATATTTTTAAAGCAGATATGAATCCGGATGCTGCCGCGTTTATGGACAACAGTTTTAATGACACTTGAGTGTGACTTGTGTATTAATCAGCACGATATCATGAGATCAGCACCATAGTGGTTAAGAATAAAGAGTTTACCAAAACAGACCAACAAGAAGTTCAACAACTGTTTCATTCACACGCACATAAAAATAGGAAAAAAACAAACCCTCTGTTGCAAGATTAAAATACATATATAAGGCTCGTGGGTTCTACCAAAGTTGGTATTAACCATTAATATATGTGCAAACAACAACAACAACAACAAAAACAACTGTTTCATTCAGTTTTTAGAAATTATGAACTTTGGATCACAGAAATTCTTTCAATTTAACACAAATATGAAATTGTTCAGAAGTGGTTCTTTTAAAGCTGCTAAATGATGAACTCTGACTAGACTTTCTCTCATTTGGTGCCAGTGATGCGTCTGCTTGGCATCCCCTGCCGCGTAGTTTCCAACTACCAGTCTGCACACGACACCAACGGCAATCTGACCATCGACATGTACTACACCAACAACGGAGTCAGGGAGAAGGAGACCAAGGACAGTATCTGGTGAGACACGAAGGCCAGTTTGGCTTCCTCCAGGGCAGCTCCAGCTCTGAAGCTCTCCAGCTCTACCTTCAAACACCAGATCTATGCTCCAGCCCTTTAACAACCTCAATAAAGTCCACTTCAGAGGCTGACCATGGCACCGCGCAGACCTGAATTTTATCAGCAGGTTCTGGGGCTTTTCCAAGACTTGGATCATAAAACATAGCTTTATTGGAGATTTTAGGAAGGTTTAAGCTTTAATGATATGAATACAAAGATACGTGCACTTTAGTAAGTATATCATTTTGTCAGACAGAGAAGGAATTTAGGACGGGAATCTCAAAAATAGACCTAGTTGGATGAGGCTGAAGAGCTGTTTAAGCATTATAATACGATTTAAAAGTTGAAAGTATGTGTTTTTTCTTTTTGTTTTTTCAAATAGGGAATATTCCAGAGAAGAGAAGGTAACTGTAAGCCTGCTGCAGAAAACTGCTCTTCCAAAAGCTTGATGTTTGTTTCTGTTTCAAGGAACTTCCACGTCTGGGTGGAGGGGTGGATGAGGCGGCCGGACTTGGCCGAAGATGCCACATATGATGGCTGGCAGGTTCTTGATCCAACACCTCAGGAGACAAGTGACGGTACAGAATGTCTCCTTTTTTTTCCTCCCATAAAGTTGAACTGAAACATGTTTTTGTCGTATTTCTTCTTGCTAGACTCAAATTTCCTGCCAGGAAATCTAAAAGGTTTTTTTTCTCTAATAAAGGGCTGAACATGATCTGTCACTTGTACCTGAATTTATTTTCTTTACGATCATGACAGCAAGTTCCCATGTACATGTTTATTTTTGCGGACGCGGGGAAAGGGCTCCTGAGAAGCCCAGCTGCTCTGATTGGTCAGCCCGCCAGTCCGCGTCCGCTGCTGAAACCTGAAACAGAAAAGTGCTTTGAACAAAGTCCGATACGCTAAGAGTGGGATTGTCGTCACCATTTTTAAACCTTTATCACAAATTGACAAACTAGAAAATGCCATTAAGGCTACTTGGAAAATGAGTGTTTTGTCACTGTCGGGCCAGATGCTGGAGTGTCGAGGTGAAGTGTGAATAACAGGTTTAATGCAATTAAAGGGCCACAAAGGAGCTTCTGCAAGAACAAGGTTAAGTTACTCTTATGATACACTGTCCCAGTAGTTTCACTCTCGTTTTCTCATCCATCACCACGTTCTTGAGCCTCTTAGTCCCCTTTCCCATGATGTCCACTCGAGCTCCCCGTTATCGTTAGTTTTATGAGGGACATAGTTACATAAAGTGACATGCTGTTGTCAAAAGAGATGTCCAGGAAAGGAAACCAAAGTTGGTTTGGCTGTTTTTCTTTTGCCAATAACGGATACAGGAGGCAGCGACAGCAAAGCGATGCTTCCTAAAAGTCACTAAATGTTCCTTCAAATGAACAAGAACCTGATATTTATGACATGAAGAAAAAAACCTTTAAGAACATCTGACACCATTTAGACTTCAAGGGAGGAAGCATGGTAGTGATTCTTGTGCCATTTGTGTATTGTCCTTGTGTCCTCCAGGTTCCTTGTACACAACAGCTGGATTAGGCCCCACCCCCTGCACCCTACCCTTCCCTTCCCTCTGAACAATGACAATTGATGGATGGGAATTTAAGGAGACATAATGTAAAATCAATAAATACATGAAACCATTTGCTTGGGAGTGTATAGTGGCTCTCCTGAAGTTGTGTCCATATCAAGAACACATCGCGTTGTTGGGGGCCATCAGTGTCTCATTCAGTGAGCCGCGCAGATTTGCTGGTTACTGTGACATCACAGACCCTGATCAGTTTGGAATTATCCAGCCTCCCCCTGGTTACATCCACCGATCTTCACACCATGCAGCATTTGCTTCCCCTCAGCAGTGGGAAATGTAAAGTTAAAAACACTCGGTTTAAAAAAGCCACACTTGAATGCGGGTGTCTGGCTCCGCCCCCTTACCCCAGCTTCTATCAACAAAGCTGTAAAGCAGTATTATATCAGAAATATTTCATTTAAGAACTCAAATGATTGAAATGTGTTACGTCCTTTAATGTTACTTTTAAGTTGCTTCACACAATAAATAAGAATGAAACTGGGGCGATTGTTGAAGGGGGATTTTAATTCTTTGTTTCCATCGACCCTCTCGCAGGCTTGTACTGCTGCGGTCCAGCCCCGGTCACCGCCATCCTCAACGGCGATATTCATCTCAAATACGACCTCCCGTTTGTCTTTGCTGAGGTCAATGCCGACTGCGTTTACTGGCTGGTCAGTGAGCAGAACTGCGACTACATCAAGATGATTTTTCCCACTTTGATGCCATGGACTTACTCGTGTTGTGTGTGTGTCGGGTCAGGTGAAACCTGACGGTTCAGAGGTGAACATCTTTTCCGAGACCATGAAAGTGGGACAGAACATCTCCACCAAGTCTGTTGGCTCCAACAAGAGGATGAACATCACTGACACATACAAATACAGAGAAGGTGGGTGCACGTGACACAAGCATGGCACACGGACCTCAGATTTTTGCATTTAAATCAGGAATCCCTCCAGTTTAAGGATTTGCATAGCTCCGTGTTTTTACGGTTCTTACAGCAACGGAGAAGGAGAGGGCTGTGTTCAAACGGGCCCTGGACAGAGTGCAGAATGGATGCGCGGAGACCTGCCCTCCTGAAACCACAGTCTGCAAACTGAAACCCTCCATACGGAGTCAAGAGGTGCGTCTTTTTTTAATATCCGACATCCGACAACGAAATTCCTGCTGGTGGCTGAATGAACCGACAGCCTCTGGTGTTCACTTGTACTCACTCGGACACCTCAGCTTCTCACATTTGTTCAGCCGTTTGTTGGAACCAATCAGCAGCCATCCTTCAAAAATCAACGGACAACAGTCCAAGCTCCAACTTCAGCACACCTCCCCACTAAGTTTTGGTACCCCAACAAAAGGTTGCCAGAAACTGGGAGGTGCAGATCAGTTTTTTTGGTAGAACGAGCAGCTTCTGATGTTGGACCCACTCGCTGCTCAGACACGCAACCACAAAGGTTCAAAACCCAACCGATGGTGAACATTGTTCATCCCTCTTAAGTATTTCGACCTCGAATAGTCTTACACCTTAGCGTGGCGAGCGGGAGAGAAACGTCCAGAGAGCTTCCAGAGTAGAAATCAACCTTCTGCAGTCAAAGTTAGAGAGATTTAGGATATTTGTTGAAAAGTGTCAGCGACTTTTTGCATCTTCATTCATGTAAAATGTGATCGGCTCACATCTTTTTGTGTTTAAATCAAAAAGGAGATGGCTATTATCCACAAAGCCAAAGAGCTCCATATGACTCTTCTGAAAAATATCACTCACATGTTTTGTTTTTGAGTTGTAATTCTTTGAATATTCATATCAGACAGATCTACAAGCTACTTTTACACAATCTCTTTCCTGTCATTCTGTGGCGCTTCAGGTGTCCGAGCCGGTGAATGGTCAAGATGTAAACCTGATGCTGGTGGTGACCAGTGACATCCGTGTTGCCAGGCAACTGTCCATCAACGTTAGTGTCCAGGCTATGAGGTACAACGGCATGCCAGCCAAACATATCCAGACTGAGGTGATGGAGAAGACCCTGCAGCCAGGAAAAGGTGAGTCTCTTCTGCTGATTTTTGTTAAATATAAGTTTTGCTGTAGACGCTTAGAAACAGATGATATCAGATATGGATCTAGTCCAAGTCGGAAGATAAAAACACCACCAGAATGCAGAAACGCCTGCCAATCTTCTCACCTCAAAGTCGAAAAGAAAAGAAAAGAAAAGAAAGAAAAATACAAAATAAACCAAGAGCTACACATAAGTTTAGTAAAACATTAACGTTACAACAGTAAGATAAACTAACCGAACGAGTAGCTTGTTGTTTCAAAGAGCTGCCGTGTAAAGCCTGGCACCTGCAGGAGGCTGCACGCTCTTCTCGCTGCATCCGAGTGTGACCGCTGAAAACGGCAGCTGAAACTGAGCTGCCACGTCTCCTGTCTTCTGCAGAGCTGTCCGTCCCCATCCTGGTCCCGTTCGCCGCCTACCACAAACACATGGTGGACTGCAAAAGTATGAACGTCTCTGCCTTGGTCAACTTCAAAGATGAGCCGTATAACGTGTACCTGGCAGAGAAGCGCATCGAGTTGAAGGACCCTCCCATCTCTGTCACGGTCAGTATCAATGCGTTGTATTTTTGACTTCCTCTCTAAACATCTGTCCTCCAGCTGGGTGAAGATAATTCCTGTCATTTCATTTTAGCTTCAAACTCTGAAAAAAGACAAAGTTTGAAATCGTACATCTCTTTTAAGTCTTCTCCACGTGTGGAGGCTCATGTCATGTTTGTTTTTATCTGTAGATTTGTTTTTTGAATCATACGTAAAAGTGTTGTTGTCCATTTTGTGTTAAATTAAAGCACGTTTTCACTTGTCTTACAGGTTACTAGTGAGAGCAAAGTGAACCTCAACACAAGTGGCGAACTGCTTTTCATGAATCCCATCAACAAGACGCTGGAGAGCTGCACTCTGACCCTCTCTGGAAGCGGCCTGTTCAAAGAAGACTATGTCACCAAGTGAGTTCAGTTTATCTTAGAAATGTCAGCGGAAACAGTCAGAAGTATCTGTCACAAGTTAGTGAAGGAGAAAGAGGTGGTTTCCGTTTGATTTTTGACATTAAAAATGATAAATGGCAGGAAAGCTGCAACTTAAACAGGTTTTAAGCTGTTTCAACTTGATAAAAGTCATGAAAGTCAATTAACCGTCGGTGAGCAGTCCAGTTTCAGTATGATCACACTGACGACGGAAAGCTGCATCTGCAAACCAACAGAACCCAGAACCTAAACGGAATAGAACCTAGACGTTCTACCCTGCATGAGGCTTTTGCATTTCTGCTGAGGAAGACCGCAGGCAGAGTTAGTCAGTCATGTTGAAGAGTGAAACTCGTCAGCTGAGTCTCAGGCCGCAGCGCTGGTCCCGCAGCAGGGCGTGCACTTCACCTACCATGATGCCAAATATCTGTCGCTGCTGCCCAGCTCGACAGATCGTGGATGCTTCCGTCTCAGTTCAGCTCAGTTGACTTCGTTTGTTGCATTTTTGTTTGCATGTTTTGGTTTACAGCCTGTGAAGAATAATTCCTTGAGTTGAACTTAGAAAAATACTTTTTTTTTGCTTATTCTGATGTAAGAATTCGCTAAGCACACAAACATTCTGACACAACACAATCCTGTCACACGATTTGCAGTTGTCAGCTTCATAAAGTTTTTCATTCACTGAGTAGCGAACGGAGACACGACAGTGTCCGGGACTGGGAAAGAGTGCTTGTAGTCCCACCTTGAAGGCTGTTTTCAGGTGTAAAATGTCTAACATGTAAATCTGTTCAGTCCATCTGGAAAACTAAAAATTGAAGTGAACTGAATCTTCTTTGCCTTTGTGTCACAGACTTCCAAATCTGCCACCAAATTGCAGGATTCGCATCAAGTTCTTCTTCGTTCCCTACAAGAGCGGACAGAGGACTCTGTTGTTCGACTTCGACTGCTCCGCCTTCAAACACATCAAGGACAGCTGCGTCGTCAATGTCACGCCATAACTTTCTCCCTTTTACTTCTTCTTAGAAACAAGACATTGATGCACGAGTTTGATATTTTTTCATCGGGGCGTCATTATTTCTATTACCTGGCTGCACTAACTTCATCAGTTGTTATAATATTGCACAAATGTTCCTTAAAAAAGCAAGTATTCTTTCTATTTTACTTTGATTTTGGTCAGTGATTTTGTTTCACTAGTGTTTCACTAGTGTTTCAATTGTGCAACTACCCAAGTTTACATCAAAGAGCTTTGACTTTTACATGTGTTTAATTGGTTTAATAAGTATTTCTGAAATTCACAAGTATTTTGATATATTGTCTGTTCTGGATTGCAAAGTGTAACTTTAAAGAATGAGAGATATTTATGTTTAATAAAAGCTTTAAAAAAAGATTTGCCGTACACGTCCTGTTAAAAACTCCTGCAGGGGAAACTCTTCTAAAGCTGGGCATCAATTGAGCCTGTTTTACTCAACCAGCATCGTTTTTAATGAGGAGATGGCTTGTGTACTATTAAACTAACAATTTTATATAAATGCAGGCATTTAAGCACTTTTGTAAATAACAAAAACGCGAGGAAACATTTAAGGCCATTTCCATCAACTCCACGAACTTGACCTGATTTAACCTCGATGATAATAAAATAAAAGCTAAAACACCACCATGGCTTTAAATTCTTATGCTGGAAATGCAGGAAGCTGGAAAAAAATGTTGACCGGAATAAACAAACAAAATAAATAAATAAAACTACAGCAGGCCCTGAAATGCAGCGCTAGAAGGTTCAGAGACGTAATTAGAATCTCATAAACAGAGAATTTTTGGTTTTTGTTTTATTACTTCAGGTTGAAATAACACGCGGTTTGCCTTTAAATGGTCTGTTTCTGTACTCTAAAATAGAAACCGACCAACTGTCGTCGCATGATGCGTTCACGACTGTAGGAAATAACAGACGAGCCGACTTTCGCATAAAAACGAATACTTGACATAATGATAATATATTTATACATATTTTTATCTCTCCATTGAGGAATGTATGGTAGATGGTAGGTCTTCTTTGTTTCTGTTTCTTCCTACTGGTTGCAATAGCACTTGTTGTGTGTAAGTTATGAGAATAGCTTTTTAACAACAACAATAACAATATTAATAATGATAAGCTAAAAAAACATTTTTAAAAGCTCCAAGATTGGAGTCCATAACAAAGGAATGGATCCGGCAGCTGTGTAAGCCTGTGGGATGGGTCTGATCTGGGGTTGCTTCTGTTGCTCACAACAAGGTTCAGCAATGATGTGTCTAAAGAAGAACGTATTTCCATCCATTGTTATAATGTATTTATTTTATTTTTTTACCTTAATGGTTTTTCTAAGATGCCAATGCCAGGATTATTAGGCTCAAATTGGGAAAGCAGTTGGAGGAGCATGAGACATCATTTTCATATATGAACTGGTAACCACATAATATTAGTACTAAAGGTATTATTAGTAAGATTTTACATCTTTATTATTATTATGTTATAATCATTATTGCGTCAATAATGTATTACTAATGTATTATTTATAATTAAGTTTATTGAAACAATATAATTACTTAATTACATTATTTACACAATAGTCATTATTGTTAAGTTTAGTTAAGGAATGTAATCTTCCCACTTATAAACTATGGTCGTGTAAAAATGAGATTCTTAAAAGCGCTCCCTAAATCATATCTTTAGTGTTTGTGTGTATTTGTGTCTTGTTTTCTAAACACTGACTGTCGTAACTCCACGTCACGGCTGTACTTCCTCGAGCCACCAGGGGGCGCCACGCCAGCTGAAACTTCCTACAGTCGCTTAACGCCCCATTTTAGCGAAGTGAAACCGACACTGGCACAGTGCCCCCCTCTCTCTCTCTCTTCCTCCTCCTCCCATCATACAAGCAACCTGAGAAGTTACCAGAACTAGCCGGTGGATCCTTCCGCAGCCGCGTGTCTGAACCACCAGGACAACAGCGGCACTCTGAGTGATGTAAGCCCCGCACCCCCGCACACTCGAGCGGACAGCGGCAGCTGACGGTAGTCGGTGCTCGGACGCGCGGACCGATTGTGTCGTGAAGAAGAAAAAGACTTCTTCTTCTTCTTCTTCGCTGCGTTTGTTGTCCGAGCCGGTAAGAGCCGCTAACGTTAGCACGGCTAAGCTACTGCCAGGAGCGGAACAGTTTGTCAAAAAAGTACATATTTCCTATCAGAGATCATATAACATGTTTTGCTTGAATAACGTCGAGTCAATGGGCTTTATTTTAAAAGTTTAGTCTCCACAAAGCGCCATTAAGGGGAACTGGTAGCAGCGAGACAGTAAGAAAACGCCGGTCAAAGCTAAACCGGAGTTTAAACTTTAACTTGTGAGACACAAACGGCTCCAGGTTTGTTTCACCTTCGGTTTGGCGGCCAGGGAGCTAAAACGAACCCAAAGTGAATGATCACAGACCGGTGGTGCTGTTGACAACCCCCCCAAACCAGCCAACCAGAACAAAACTGGGTTCAAGACTGTCGGAGATCGAAAACATCGAGATGAGCGGCGACGATGGCTGATGCTGGACAGTCAACCCTCACGATGCAGTCAGGAGCTTCTGCTTACCAAAGAGCTCTTCTCCCCACCAGAACCCACCAATCTGACCACCAGAACCCACCAAAGAGCTCTTTGACCCCCACAGAATCCAGACCTGAACTGCATTGAGAGTCTTCATCTGTGCTGAAGAAGCTTTTACGCTGCAGTTCGGCTCTTCTGCGATCAGTAGAAGATCCATCGAGTAACATTGTTTTTCTTTCTCTCCTGTATCAGTAAGAAATAAAGACATGCCTCAGAAGCAGAAGACCAAGCCGTGGACGGAGCTGAAGCAAGCTGGTAACGAATGTTTCAAGACGGGACAGTATGGAGAGGCCACAAGTCTTTACAGCCAGGCGATCAAAGAGCTGGAGAAGAACAGTAAGGACTATTAAACTGCAGTTTGGTGATGCTGTAGGGTATTTTTCTGTCATTCTGGGTATAAAGTGTGTTCGATCTAGTCAAAATATTAGTTTTCTTTTTCTCTTTTTTCTTTTTAACGAACCTTTTTGGTTTCTTTAGTGGTCTGTACCCACTGGACTCCAACGTCTTTCTGGTTTCTTCAGAAATACGTTTGATTTGACGTATAAGGGATGTAATCACTCCCTCACAAAAATAAAAGTAAACTTTCTCATTTCTAGTATGATGGATCAGCAAGGTCTTTTCAGACGAGACAATGTCCCAGCTCTGGGCTGATCTGGACATGGTCTCTCAGCAGGTTCCGCTGGTTTTCCACATTTTTATGAATTTTTTAAGTGCCTCCAATCATAGCAACATCCATTACCGCATTTGGTCTTTTTCTCCATTTCTGCGCGTGCTTTTAAGCTTTGAACGTCTCAGAGTGCAACCTGAGGTTTGCTACCCTTTTCTTTTTTTTAATGACGGCTTCTTAAAGTCTGAAAATTGTCACATGACCATTTATGAACAGAGGATGAGTCCGGGTGATGTTTGCTGCTTCATTCTCCTGCTCTCCTCTTTTGTTGACATTGTTGGTGCATCCAAACATGGATGTGGATTAAGCACATCCTGTCTGTGCCGCACACCTGTACGGTTTCTCCTGTTGTGCAGTCCGCGGATGAAAGGAGAGAGATGCTCAGGATTTCGAGCTGGATTATGTTTTATTTAAAGTGCTACTCTCATCAGAGAAACTCTTTCCTGTTAAGGCAAAAAGAACCCTGAAGACTTGGGCGTTTTGTACTCAAACCGTGCAGCCAGCTACCTGAAAGATGGGAATTGTGCAGAATGTCTGAAGGACTGCAATATGTAAGTATTTTTCTCTGTCACTTATAGATTATTGCAGTGTTTTCTGTTGTCAGGGCCTGTGATTCTGTCCAGTTGACAGTTACTGTTATATTAGTTTATTTTTAAACATGTACGATCACGTTCATATCCCCAGACACATTCATGTGTAGTATCTTTTTTTCTTTTTCCCCTAACGTTTCTACTGGTAAAACTTCTAATTTATTTATTTATTTTTCCAGCCTAAATGTCCAAAGATGCCAGAAACATTGTGTTTTAATGAAGAATGTTGCGTTGGGCCCTTTTTTAAAGCAACTCCATGTAGAAATACCACTTCTGACCACATGGGGGCTTTATTCGCCAACTACGTCGACACATACTTGCAATTCTTTGCCGGCATTTGTTGTCTCTCTGGTTAATGAAATTAAATAAATATTCAATAAAGGAAAAAGTGGTAAGTAGTAAAGAGAAAAAAATCTTATTGCAAGACTCTGCACTATTTTGCACCATTGTTGCGTATATGTAAACATTGTACCAGGTAACAGTTATCAGTTGAGCAGAGAGACTGCTGTTGGGAAGAAACTGCTCCAGTGCCTGTTTGTCCTGGTCTGGAGGTCTGGCCAGTGTGCGCGGGGTAGAAGGGGTCCTTAATAATTTTTCCGCCCCCTTTCGAGTCCTGAAAAGGTGCAAATCTAAAATAGATGGCAGGGGGGCTCTGCAGATGCGCTCAGCAATCCTCACAGTGCATTACAATCTGGTTATCTCCTGCTTGGTGGCAGCTCCAAACCACACCGTGATGGAGGTGGACAGGACAAACTCCAGGTTGTTCTGACTGCACCAAAGAACCAGCGGATCCACTTCCTGTCGATATGCAGACTCGTCGCCGTTCTGGATGGGACCGATGACAGTGGTGATGTCTGCAGACTTCAGAAGCTTCACAGAGGGGTCAGAGGAGGTGGAGTCATTTGTGTAGACAGAGAAGAGAAGTGGAGCGAGGACACATACCTGGTGCACCGGTGCTGACGGTCCGATTGTCCGAAGTGAACTGTCTCAATCTCACCTGCTGGCATCTGTCAGTCAGGAACCTGTAGATCCCACCGTATATTCTACAAGATATCACAGAAGAGCCTCTGATGCCACTGCACTAATGAGTGGGGCGGAGCGACTTGTGATACTCCTTTGTCCCACTAGAGGTGCCCTCTGTCCTGTCTTACGGTTGGGGCTGACACATGAACGTTCATGTGATGCCCCCGTGTGGTCAGAAGTGACAATGACATGTTACTGAACGATACATTTTAGGTGTTTATTCTTCACTGTAGATTTTGACCAGATTTTGACCAAAAAATAATGTGACAATATCAGCCTGTTCTGTTGTGTCTCCTCGCCAAGCATAAGCCGTATGTCTTCTCTCAGGTCTCTGGAGTTCTTTCCATACAACGTGAAGTCTCTGCTTCGTCGCGCTGCCGCCTATGAAGCTCTCGAACGTTACAGGCAGGCTTATGTCGACTACAAAACTGCCCTGCAGATCGACTGCAACATAGCAGCTGCCCACGATGGCACCAACAGGTGCGTAAAGTGGTCAAGAGGTTAATCTGTCATCAATTAAGGCAGATACATTTTTTTACTTTCAAGAGGAATTTCAGGTACATATTAGTTTCCTATCCACTGTCAGGTGTTTTTATTTGGGGTTTGTTTCTGCACTTCATAGATACTGTAGTTTGTCTTTGGTCTTTTTTAAATTGAACGATGAAGATTTTCCCCTATTTGCTCTCTTTTTCTGGTTATTTCACAGGATGACAAAGGCTCTCACGGAGGCAGACGGACCGTCGTGGAGAGAGAAGCTTCCTCCCATCCCCACCGTTCCTCTGTCTGTGAGGGAGAAACTCGCCCGACAGGCTGCAGGCAACACTACACAGCCAAACCCCCCACCACAGCAGAACGGCATCAAGAAAACCAGCAAGCCTGGTGCGTAGATCCTTCTACAAAGACTCGGGCATGAAGAAAATACCCCATTAAAGTTGTCATTCACTGCGATGATCGTTTGTACAAAGGTTTAACAAGTTTGATTGAACAAACTGTTGTAAATTCTACACTAGAGGCATGTTAACGTTTTTCTACCCGTTTTCCTACAGTGTTGTTTCTTGTGTGGTTGTTATTAAAAGTCAAAGCTTCAGACCCATTTTCAAACTGTGATTTTTCCTTTAATTTCCTCCACATCAGCTCCCAACGATAAAGACACAAAGAAAGGCCAAGCTCTTAAAGAAGAAGGCAATGCGCTGGTGAAGAAAGGAGAGCATAAGAAGGCCATCGAGAAGTACAGCCAGAGCCTCAAACACAACCCCACGGAGGTGACGACCTACACCAACCGGTGAGCCAGGTCCTCTCCTCGTTCACCTGTTTGTCGTTAACAGGATCTGTGTGTGGTTTTTCCTGACCACGTCGATTTAAATCCTCCAGCGATCACAATCTTGTGTTGGCAGGTTGTAAATGTATCAAATAGTAATGTCCGCATCCGATCACGTGGTCGGAAACGGGGGCCAATCACGTGATTTCCCAATGACCAGGATCAGTTGGAAAAGATTGGATATTTTTTATTTCACTAACTTAGGTTTTTCAGAGGGGAGGAGGTGTAACCTTCAGTGGGGCGTTGCAGTGGTACGACGTCGCCGTTACCGAGTTGGTGACTTTTTTCAGGTGTCATTGAAGAGATTTGGTGACAATAAGGCGTTTTTAGATTAGATCCCGGTATTATCGCTGGATGATGAACACGTGGTTAACGCGGGTTGGGTAATATAAACAAAAGGTGGGTGATTTCCAACCTGTGTGTGAAGGCGAGTTGACGGGAGGGAAGGTGAGTCGGGATGCGTTATCCATGCAACATAACGTAACGTGTGGGCGTGTAGGAGGAGTATGATCCCTACATCAGCAGGATGAAATACGCCGTCAGACTGGTGTGATTTTGAAAACGAGGATGGAGGAACATCGGGATGAGTGTTTTTGTTTGTAGTGAAATCCTCCAATACCTGAAGAAATGACTGTTTATAGTTACGGTGGTTGTTGTAGGACTTGTTAGAGGTTCAGAACAATTAAAAGATGAAGTTTGAAAGTGTAAATATCCTGGCTAAACACTGATCAGACTGTGTGGGGACCATCAGGGCGCTGTGCTACCTGTCCGTGAAGCAGTACAAAGACGCCATCAGAGACTGTGACGAGGCGCTGATGATTGACGGCAGCAGTGTGAAGGCTCTCTACAGGAGGGCCCAGGCTCACAAGGAGTTGAAGGTGAGGCCTTGTCTCTTCTTCATCATCCCCTTCAGTTCACTGACATGACAGGTAGCGCTCCATCAATGGAAGCCGCGTGGATCCACACATGTCGTTTTTGTGTCTGCTCACTTCTTGTGATTGGGCTCAGCCTTGTTTAGCTCTTAACTCCTTTCGCCGTCCCTGCAGGACATCAAAGCCTGTGTAGGAGACCTGAACAGTCTGCTGAAAGTGGAACCAGCGAACACAGCAGCCCTGAAGCTCCTGCAGGAGGTGCAGAAGAAGAAGTGAGAAGGCAACGGGGCGCTGGGGGCAGTGGTAGGAATCTGTCACTGCACCGTGTGCATCAAACGGCTCCACTAAATCAGTAATGTTCCTCTGAAAGTCAGGCAATGCAGACTATTCAGCAGTGAGACACTTTCTCCTGCTGTGAGACTAAAAAAGAAAAAAAGAAAAAAAAAACTGCTCCACACTGAACATGTTTGTTCTCTTTGCTGTCTCTTAAACACAAGCTTGGTCTCACGAAGCCTCTGGAAATCGCACTTCTGGTTCTTTTGTAACAGCCGAGGATGAAATGAAGCCTTTAGAAAGTTTGTGTGCTGTCAGTTTCATTCAGTATTCATGATTCGATCGTGCAACCTAAAGTTACTGATATAGGTGATAATAAACAATACGTTCATGCCTGGGAACATGAAAGAACGGCCCACGGCGTGCATTCTGGGACGGAACCGGTTGGTGAGGCGCTTGTGGCCCGGCCCCGTGCACGCTCCTGCTGGACCGTGGTGACTTTTGATGGAGAGAGTTTAAGCATCATTAATCACCAGAACCTCGTGACCCATTTTAGTTTCCTCATGAAGAAGCCGATGCAGAATCTGACCTGTTCTCACCTCATTTATGAAAGAAATGCAGTTTATAATTAAACCTTATTTAAAAACTATATATAATTACATATGAGTGTAAATATTTAGTCTTTCTTCTGACAGTGAAAGTTTATTCTTCATCTTGATGTTTGTTAAAATAAGTTGAACTCGCTGCAAACTGTAAGCTTTCATATTCGTCTTCAGGACAAAGCACACAAAACACCCACGGCTCTAAACTGACCGGGGTCGAGTTTAGCCGAGTTTACCCGCGTTTACCCGCGTTTACCCGAGTTTACCCGCGTTTACCCGAGTTTACCCGAGTTTACCCGAGTTTACCCGAGTTTAGGCGAGTTTACCCGAGTTTACCCGAGTTTAGGCGAGTTTACCCGAGTTTACCCGAGCTTAGCCGAGTTTACCCGAGTTTAGGCGAGTTTACCCGAGTTTAGCCGAGTTTAGCCGAGTTTACCCGAGTTTAGGCGAGTTTAGCCGAGTTTACCCGAGTTTACCCGAGTTTAGCCGCTCATCAAGGCCAGAGGATGCAAACACACCAGAAACTCAGAAATGTCGCCTGGAGTTCATTTTTAGTCTAAATACATTGGTGTTTTAACCTGGTGGAAACTTTAAAGCATCTGAAAATGTGCAGCCAAAAACACATTATATATATATAATAATAAAAATAATCGCACCGTACAGTTTCTAATTTGCTAGAAGTTACTTTGATTTTTTTCCTTAAAACACAAAATATCTTGGTATTTGTGAAGAGCTACCATCATTTTGTTTCTAAGATAATTAGAAATAAGTGCAAAATCCAAGTCAACCACAGAGGTCTGTTTTTAAGGTTTGGGGCCTTTTTCACTTTTTTTTTTTTTTCCAGTTTGCTTGTTTATCTTCTTATTTTATCCCCTGACATTTTCAAAGTGCGTTTTTCTTTCACAGTGGATTCGTGTTTAGTGTCATATCAGAAGACGGCGTAGAACTTTATTTAGTTTCATCTTCATTTAGACTCCATCCAAGTGGACTTTACCAAACTGAAACGTGTGCATGAACCGAGCAGGTCGGTCCTCCTCACACGGCGTCTTCTGGACAAAGTGCTGCCATTCGTTCATCTCGTTTTTGCTGGTTTATTTCAGTTGAAGTAGCTCGTAACCTCCAGCTTGACTCAAGTGCCTGCTGTCACCCGTCATCAGTTGCTCTGCGTTTGAATAAAAAAGCACCTCCGGATGTTTGTATCATATCTTTATTCAGGGAAGGTTTGTGAAACGCACCAGTGCTTGTCATAGACGGTACAAGAAGAGGATGTAGCCGCCGTGACGCCCCCCTCTGGTCTGGGAACTCCTGTCGGTATCAAGTCGTCTGTCGGTCTTTCTGGAAGTGACCAAGAGGCAGGACATGAAGAATGATAATGGAGACATTAGTGGACACAAATGAGTATCTGTAAAGTTTCATATCTGCTGTCGTGTACAGGGTGTCTGAAGATTTGTTTTAGGAAAGCATTTTTCCCCAATCTGATTAAATGATCATTTAAAGTACCATTATGTAATAATTACTGACATCTAGTGGCCAAGTTGGATATGGCAGCCATTTCAAACACCATCCACCACCTTACTTGTCCAATTTAAGGCTTTTTTTTTTTTTCTCAAGTATGAACTTTGATCCAGAGGATATGAAGTAACCACCAAGACTGGGGTTTATTTCATACCTGGTCTGGTTTCAACCCACATCAGAAATGAGCTTTCGACTGAAAACGGTATGACGTCGACCTTTGGAGCTGCTCGGGACAAGAAAAGACACGATCCTGGATTAAACTTTACTTGCTGTAAATTAATTTTAGTTTACAACTGTTTTCTACAAGTGTTGACTCAACTAACCAGCTAAAGTTGGAACCAGAACAGCGACTGGCTACATCCCTCTTTCACACAGTCTATGATGCACGTTCATGTTTGCACTGTCGAACCTGTGACTGCAGCTCCAGATAGGTTTTGTTTGTTTTGTAATTGTCCCTTATGTCACCTGCTTCTGTTCAAATGCAAATAAAACGTGGCGATGAACCCACCTTGAGTTGGTGTCTGGTTGGTGTCGAACGTGTGTCCTGTGAAGAAAATGTAGCGGGCCTCACGCCGCCGATCCACCTGCAGCTCGCTCGCGCCGTTTCTCATGTTTAGTTTAAAACCCAGCGCCGCCTTACAAGGAAAGACGTACCACACGGTCTGGGCTCTGAGCAGTTGCTAGGCGACCAGTGGCGGATCCAGGACGTTTACGTGCATGAAAACAGTCCGGAACATTTCTCTTGTTAAACAAGGACGTGTGAACATTTCTGAACAGGCTTGTTGTTGTTGGTTTGAAGACCAAGACATCACAGCTAACTGGCTGCAGGAGTCTGTTACATCCATTTAAAATCTACCGTCACGCAGACCTAAAACCTCAGCCACTAAAAAAACCCGTTTCCACATTCGAATGTTGAATAAGCGGCAGGGACGAGGCCTTCTGAACATCTGACGCCTCTAACTGCTCCTGGTTCATCTTTTGCCTTCATTATTTCTCCACATTTTGAATAGCTGAAATTCTTCCTCGAGCTGCAGATTGGGACGACCTGAAATTGAAAGAAAGAAATGGAGATAAGGGCTGTTTGTGTTGGCAGGAACGCGAGTACACGCAGAGGACACGCCGGCAGCAGGTTTCCTCTCAAACGTGATTCTGGTGTCACGTTTCCAGCTGAACAATCATCCGGGGAACAAAAAAGCTCCTGCAGATGCTTTGTGATGAGGTGGTTTTGGCTGCTGAATGCAATATGAAGGTATCTAAGAGCGTTCAATACAATTGTTACGCTAAACGAGAACTCGTGTTTGACCTGGTGTGCGCGGCGAACACGTGAAGGCAGCCACGCCCTGAGCTGCCGCCGTGACTCAGCCGTCTCTCACACCTCTGAACCTCGCCCTGTGACTGTACCTACCGTGACGCCTTCTTAAAGCAAGAACATGAAACTTGACCCACCAGTTGGGCTTGAAGGAGCCGAGCCAAGCTGCCGCCGACATGTTCCAACAGCAGGACGGCTCCCAAAGCCTGATTCACTTTCTTTACTTTCACTGCAGAAATCAAGAGCGGCAGGTCTTCCTGCAAATTATGTGGAGCGCCATCCTCCCCCCACACACACCGAGGGAGGGGGGTCCTGGTGGAAACACTCGCACCTAAACATGCATCCGGGGAGGTGGTGGGGGTCACTCGGCCACGTTTCCATAACCGTGTGAACTCGAGCGTGACCTGGGCGACAACCAACAACCTGTTGAGCAACCACGTTTCCACTGAGATTTTTCTTTTGTTTCTGGAGATAAATTAGATTCTTGAACGAGTCCTAACATTTATCCAGCAACAGCAAACTAAACGGCTGTGATGGCAGCGCTAAAGCCTCAGCCGGCAGCCAGAAGCATAAACTGGGACTAAAACAGTTTACACAAACTAAGTGGGAATGTTCATGCACGTTTTCGCCAGACTCGAAACGCCCTGAGAGCATATGGATCCCTTTTCTAAACTGCGATCATTGTCACTCTGTGACCATGTGCATTAGCCTGATTTCCACTCCCACTTGAACCTGAATGAATGCAGACTGGCCACCTCAGGTTGGAGCATATACAACCAGCTTGCACCACAACTAAAATGAGCGCAGTGACTCGGGGATCCAACATGTGGGGATGAAGTTTACGACAGCTCAGAGATGCAGGCTGCTTTATTTGCATACAGGATGGACATGACACGTGCACGTTCTCCGCTTTTAGGAGTTCTCACTGTGAATTATGTTCTGCGTGTTTTACGTCACAGCTCTCTAACCAACTGGGTGGAGGGCAACAAACTACTCACTAGAGCAACAGATTCATGTAAAAGGACATGGCCTCCACCTGAACGCGGTGGACCGGTGGGATTAACACAACCAACACAGGGAATTTACACACGCCTGTTAATACCAAGAGTAAATATGGCAACAGGAAACGGGTTCAGGGATGAGCTTAAAAAAAGAAACAAATCATTGTCAGGGAAAGTCAGGGTGGTTTCTCGTCTCGTCGTCGTTGCACTTCCTTGGCTGGCCACCAGAGGCTGACCACAAAAGTGAGTCAATCTCCAGACTCGTTAAAAATGTTCAACTTTAGAGCCGAAATAAAAATACTTACAGGTTGAAAAAAGTATATAGTTCTCAATTGTTTGATTTCACATCTATGCCAACTCTGCAGGGGGTAGAGGTAGTTTATTTACTCCATGCCAGGAGGATTTATATAAAGCAATTAATTTGTAATATGACGCTCTGCTCAGCCAAGGTCAGCCGCCGAGGTCACCAGCACTTCGTCCTCCGTAATTGTCAGGCTGCTGCAGTTGGCACTGACCCAGCGTCTGCTAAACGCAACAGAAATGTCTGAATTCCCCGTCGAGTCGCGGTGTGAAACTGGATAATCCCGACGCTCTACAGGGGACTTCTTACGATGCGGCATTTTTGTAACTTATTACTACGAGAGATTTCAGGTTTTTGTATTCATTCACTTTGTGGTTTAAGAGCTTGCCTGCAGGTCACCGTCACTCTTTTACAGGTGAAACCAAAAAAAAGAACCTGAGACACTTGTGGCAACACTCGGCCATCTCGTTGGCCCGGTGAAGCCTCAACAATAAACATTTGCATACTGCAGCATTTGAATAAACCGTCGGACCCAGACTACGTCCCGTTATCCTGGTGAGTATTTGCATCCCCCCTCCTGAATGTCCCTACCTGGGGCTGGTTGGACCCGGACCCAGACCAAGACTACGTCCCGTTATCCTGGTGAGTATTTGCATCCCCCCTCCTGAATGTCCCTGCCTGGGGCTGGTCGGCTCTCAGGTCGTCCCCGGTTTGAATCCTGACCACGGTCTCTATGTGGACTTGGGATGTTCTACCCACGCTGACGCAGGTTTTTTCTGGCTTCTCCTCCCAGTCCAAAAACACGAACGGTAATTTTACAAGTCCTCATAGGAGTGTCTGGTTGTCTGTCTCTACAGCGGACTAGAAACCTGTCCAGGGTGGACCCCAGCACCCCCCAGAAGAGCAGGGAGAGGCCTCAGCAGACCTCCGTGGCCCTGAACAGGGAAACCCTGCATCGATACCGGCTGGACGGACGGCCCAGCCTGGACGGACTTCCCTGAGCCTGGCCGGTTAGTCGTGTCCCACGCCGACGTGCTGCACCCCCCCGTACCAGAAAAATCAAGAATCTGCAAACATGCGCCATCAACAGGTGGTGATAATAAAGAGCAGGGCTCACGTGGAACTGATAAAACCTTTATTTCACTTTAAATCGTCTTTTACATTTTGTCCTGTTTATTACATGTAAGGTGAAACTAGAGTTGGAGGTTTTTATTTTTAAGACATACACAAATCTAGTATTACGTCAATAACCAGGGTGGGGGAGGGGAACTGAAAGGGCTTTTTTTGGTAGTTTTTTAAACCTTTTATTTTTTTATTTTTATCGGTGTCCTTAAGCTAACTCTAAAGTTTCACAACCACGTGCACGCTAAAAAATAAAACCGCCACAGAAGCAAACTTTTTTTGTGGTTATTTTGGGTTGGTCTTTTTTTTTTCCATCTTTTTTTTTTATTTTAAGCAGAATACTGGTCAGTAAAAACAAAATGATTTCAGATACCAGATATACAGACAGGCTCAGCGCCACATTCACTACTGCATGGGATGGTTTTTTCTTTCCTTATAAAGCGTAGAATAACTGTCTTTTTGTTCAGCTAAAGAGAAAAAGAGCGGTAGGGAGAATTTTTTTAACCTTTTAAACGTCAGTGCATGAAAATATTTGTCCCCAGTAAATGAACCAAAGAAAAGACACGACTTTTCTACGTCTAGAGTGGAATGTTGTGATGTTTCATGACAAGGTTATTGTGACACTGAGTGGAAAAGGGAAAAAAAACAAAAAAAAAAACACTTCAATCCAGGTCTGGTCAGCTGACACCGAAACGTTTGACTTCAGAGACGAGATTAAACTAAATTTTAAGCGTGCTAAGCATCTTGATTTTTGGACTATTAAAAAACAAATGTACCGTTTTTGGTGCAGTTGGATGAGAACTCCTCTGATAAAACCACGATCCGAACTACATCATCTCACTTCCTCGATTGGCTGATCGATTTGGCTCCTTCACACCTGCTGAGGCCTCAAGCTGCGTCTAAAATAATGCTCAAAAATAACCGCTTCCTTTTCTTCTTATATGCTTCATCTTAAAAGGAGTTTCACTTTTCCTACAGATACAAAAATAAAAATGAAAACGCTGAAGAGCACAACTAGAACAAAGGCTTTCCTGCCCACTTGACTGTACAAACTGGGGTGAAGAGGTCAGTGGATCAAAACCCGGGCCAATTTGAACATTTTCAAAACGAGTGTGAAGGTTCACTGTCGATGTAGGAAATGTTTAATGCCTCACTCATGCTGCAGCCTCAGGTAATAACTGAAGGCGTGCATTCTTGAGCCATTCAGCTGCGAGTGGAAACTCGAGACTTGACTAAACTTGTCTGTGAAGGCAGGAAGGGGCATAAAGAGGGAAGGCAGACAAAAAAGTACTGAACACGATCTGGTTGAAGACACCAAAGCATCAAACAGCTGCTGACTGTAACGGCTTTAGGGTTTTATCTGCAGGCAGGTGTTAACAACATCGACAAACCGCTCTGTTCTCCAAAAGCACAGATTTTACAGTTAAGCTCTAAAAATGCTTTACAATTTTACAGTTTTCAAAAACCAGAAAGAAGAGTTTGATTTGTTGTACAAACACAGACATACACACCCTGAAAAACAACCCTCCCTCCTAAAAAAAGAAAAGAAAAAAAAAAGCAGAGAAAAGGAACATGTGGTCAAAGTGTCAACGTGATCGTCGCCGAGCGGCGCCGGGCAGGTGGATCAGGGCAGCCGGCAGGTCCGGGTCGTTGCGGAAAATGTCTGGAACCTCCTCAATAAAAAGATGGAATGTTTACGTTTGTGTGTCATTTTCCAAATTTTCTTTGTAAGTTTCGAACTGGAAGTACGTAAAACTGTGTTGGATCAAACTCCGGGTCCCGGTGACGGAAAACCGAAAGCGGCGAGTGTTGGACGTTGCGGCGCCGAGGCGCTTTTGTTTCTACGTTTGTCAGTGTCACAATACAGCCTTGTAGGAGGCCCCTTCTGTATAAACCTCAGCAGAACTGCACTGCTGTTAGACCCCCCCTCCCCCCCGGATCAATATTATCAGGAGGATCTGGTGGCGAAGTGGAGGAAAAACTAAGCATCACAGTGTTTGTTGAAAATAAACGGACAGTTTAATAACCTTTTTGTTTTGTTTAAAGTGGAATAAAACCAGCCATTTTGCCAGTACACTAAGAAAAGCCAAAAAGAGAAGGAATGGACAACTATATAAATGCATCAATTCACTAGAGAGAGACGTTAAAGGGGAGAGGAGGGTGAGAACGTACTGAGATGTTAGGAAGGAGGGAGGTAATGGAAGAGAAAGATTAGACCAGGAGGGCAAAAACTGGAGCATGAGAGATGTTCATTTATTCTGTGGTTTGGGATAAAACCCTCCTTACGTGCTGTAAGACTTGACTGGCCAGTGGTTTTAGTCTGCCGGCCTACACTGGAGTGCCATGATGGAGGGAGGGAGGATGGGAGGGAGGGAGGGAGGATGGGTGGCAGGGAGAAAGAATGGAGTAATGGCAGGGTGATGGAGCACTATTCCTTTCCTCCCCATTTTTTTTCTTGTCTGTGAAGTTCAGGGACTATTCATGCTGTTGGTTATACAGAAGGGAAGTCAGGAGGCTGGGCTTGAAAAAGTGGGACGAGGGAATGAACGGGCTTTTTATGTGTACGAAGAGGAAAAAGACAAGAAAGAGGAAGAGATAAAAGGAGGGGGGAGAATGTGGGGATGGGTCAACAGTGAAGTGCGGCTCTAGTTGTCTCCTTCGCCGGTTTCACCCTCATCTCCCTGGTTTTCTGATGTCCACAGCTGCAGAGGAACGGAAAAGACAACGTTTAAGTCATCCCGAGGGTAAAGAAAAAATAAATAACACTCAACTACAAATGAAACCAAACTGTCCTGCTGTCAGATCCAACAAATGTACAAATGTACAAATGTGTACTAATAAGCTGCTACCAGTACGGTCAAGTTACTAGCTCGGAAATTTTATGTTGGGTGTAAAACAAACAAAACAAAAAACAAACAAGCCAACATAACCTTTTCTGTGCCAATATTGAACAAAAAAGACGGGTTGGGTTGGGGGGGGGGGGGGGGGGGGGGCCTTCAACGTCCATTTCATCGTAACTGGGTTCATAACTTATACGTTGACCATTATGGTGAGAGCAGATTCATCCAGCATCTATCGGACCTGCGTGTCTCCAGCGGATACTCACAGTCAGGTTGTCCCTTAGTAGCTGCATGATCAGCGTGCTGTCTTTGTATGAGTCCTCGTTCAAGGTGTCGAGCTCGGCAATCGCCTCATCAAAAGCCTGCAGGACAGGTGCATGTTAAACTGGGCCCTCGTTTGAAGACCTGAAGTCTGTGTGGGGGGCCAGATCTCAAGATTTTGATTCATGCTACTTGTTTTCAGAAGGGCATCAGACATGCCAGAATAGACGAGGAAGGAGCCCAAAGTCCCCAACATGTGACAACATAGTAAAACATTCTTAAAAAGGAGGGAACAAGGACTGAATGCACCCACCTGCTTGGCCAGGGAGCAGGCCTGCTCGGGCGAGTTGAGGATTTCATAGTAGAAGACGGAGAAGTTGAGGGCCAGGCCCAGCCGGATGGGGTGTGTTGGCTGCATGTCCTTCTTGCTGATGTCGAAGGCGTCCTGGTAGGCCTGCTGAGAGTTCTCCACCGTGTCTTCACAACACAAACAACCAGCAGTCACTTAGATTTTGCTGCACTAGTGATCCTGTGCAGTCGTTCCACTGACAGCTTACACCAACAAACTTCCTACAGTGACAGTTCTCACAAGGAGCGTTTGCTTCGGCCTGCAGTGAACAAAGACCTCCGATGGGAATACCGCATTCTTATACGGAAAAACTTCTGCAAGTACAGAGTTTGGCACTATCCACACTTTTAAATTAAAATTCATTTTCTCCCACTTAAATAAATAAATGATCAAACTTGCTCATCAGTAAACCAAAATTAGTGGAAGACCGCTACTTCAGTATCTGTCATAGACTTACTGTTTGGTAACGAAAAAGAAACTTCTTGTCTTTGTTCATTTCTGCTGGGTGCGCATCGACCGAGTAACAAAAAGAAAGCTATGATTGATGGGTTGCACACTGGGAATCCTCCTTTAACTGAGTTTAAGGTCCCAAATCAAATATCACACTGTTCAACTGTCCTTTGGGACGACAGTGAAGACCACACTCTGCTCCAATTCTGTATCGTTTGTGTGAAAACTCCAATAAGTGGATCTTCTGCAGTGGATGCTCACCCTTCTTCGAGTTCCCAGAGGCCACCTCCGACAGGTATCTGAAGTAGTCTCCTTTCATTTTGAGGTAGAACACCTTGCTCTCCGCCTGAGATGCATTGGGAATGAGGAATTTGTCGAGCAGGTTCTGAAACACAAATGACCGGCAGGTTTTACTAACGGGGACAAAGATGCTGGTCAGCGTGTTTTTGTTTGTACACCAGTGGGAGAGAAACACAAGAAATCCCTTCAGAAAAATATGACCAAGAATTGTGATGCCTAAAAAGACAACATCAAATGAGGGCGTGCTCAAACACCTTCCTGGAGATTTTTAATAATCTAGTTGAAAGGGGAGCGTGAACACTGCTGTGACTCCCATCTTTTGGCTGGTTTAAACGGCTCCGGAACCTGCGCCCCTGCACCCCCCCAACATTACATGGAGATCAGGGGGAACAGACCATGTAGTGTTCCTTGATATTTCTGGAAAAGACAAATAAAGAGACTGCATATCCTTGTTGCAATGTCCCAGCTGATTAAAGTGTTCCTAAGTGCATTTGTTTGAAGAGAAATGTGTCAATATTCCCAGTGAGGCGGCATTTATTTCAAGCATGTGTGTCATTCTTGTTCTTGCTGCCGATGTTGTCCTCATCTGATAGTTTAAAGAAGGGTTTTATCCAGATCATGTGATCAGCTCCGACTTTACCCCGGAGCATCTCCTCACTGAGACCAGCTTTGTTTCAGTGATTACATTTAGGCCTCACCGCAGAGCGAGAAGTCTCTTCTAATCTGCTGACTCGACTAACCTGTCCTAAGAACGTCCTGCAGACATCCATAGAGGCAAAAGCTATTCCAGTTCAATGGTGTGCTCATTACTTCAGTGGTAATACGCCCGAATTACATTTACAATGCACCTCTGTTTTGAGTCAACTGCGAACATGTGACACTGAGATTACATTTTTAAGGAGGATAGAATTTTCCCAGGAGGACAGAATTCCTGTATGGTTTTAATTGCTCAGGCGTTATGAGATAAATGTCAACCACAAGAAACTTCTACACAATTTTGGCTTAAGGCCCCATAAAATAAGCAATATATGCATGTAGTTGTCACACAGGATCAGAGCGTTCACAGAAGAATGACACTTCTTTCTCCATTTTTGTAATGTGCATATTTCCTTTACTTTAAAACTAATCCTTACGAAGCGTGGGCAACGGGATAGCCCTGTAGAGTAAACACCGGTAACGGCCCACGAATAAAGCAAAAGCATGACTGTTGATCATCATTGATCATCAGAAGACCAAGAGGCACACAGGTCAACTTTTACAGGTTGAAACCCTAAAGAACAGGAAGAAGACTAAATGCTCGTCTTTTGACTTGAGCAGAAGCAAAACTAATCTCGACTTCATTTGAAATGTGCGTTACGCGTTACTGTTCAATCAAGCAAGGGGTGATTATGGGAAACCTTGGTGTGGTGTCATCAGGGGTATCATGGGATCCCTTACTTTTTTGTCAGTGTATCAGACGCTAGAAAACAATTTCTTAAAATGCAACTATGTGGACTAATTATGGTTCTGGTTTATAAAGGAAGAGGTTCGAACGTTGGCCTTTCCTACCAATTGCTTATACATCCAATGTTCCTCAGAGATGGGACCCGAGGAGTTAAAGTCATGTCTTTATCAACCTCAAGGTTGGGAGAGAAGCTTACGCTTTTGAGGATGCGGCCTTTAGGAAAGTCTGACCCGAGTTACCAACATGGAAGTCCAACTTCTTGCTCAGTTTTTCCAGGCTGGAGGTCAAAAGGTTGCAGTCAAAGAGCAGCCACTTTCAGCAAGTTTTATTGCCATCAGTTACAGAAAAAGAACCAAGGCGAAGAAATAAAATGTAGTTTACCAACCGACTTCACAATAGTTACGTTCAACAACCAAACACATTTACACCTCCACACAACCCTGCGGAAAAATGTTTGTTCTTTTATACATAAAATCCAGTCTGCATATGGAGCTCCTATAAAAGGACAATCCATACATCCACGAGTTTGGGGCGCCCAGATTTCCCTGTCCCCAGTCACCTCCTCTAGCCGTTCCAAGACAATATCTAGACACTTGGGAACATCCCGAGTGTGCCCTCAGTAATCTCTCCATCCTGTCCTGGATCTGTGCCAGGGCCTCTTCCTGGTTGGACATGCCCAAATTACGTCCCCAGGGACATGTCCAGGGGCCAATTAGATCGATATACATCTATAGCATATTATTCAAAGTAAACAATCGCATTAAGACATGGCTTATTTTCAAATATAGATGCATTACTGAAGAAATGTCTAGATGTAAAAACCATCACACGACATAACCCCCAATTGGCTGAATTGACCTACAAATGTGGAAGTTGTTAAGTGTTTAAGAGCACAAGTGCACTAAAAATAAGATGCTGTATTTGAAGTCAGGACAAAACTTCAATATATAGTGCAATACAGCCAAACTTGTGTTCTGTGCTGTGCATTAAAGTCTGAGGGGGGTTGGCAGATGTAGAGCACGGAAACTTGCCATTAATCACCCATGCTCTTTAGCATGCAGTTAGGCAACTCATCTAAACGCCTCAATAAAGATATTTTCTTACTCAGAATAAGGTCAATAGCTAGATTATTGCTGCCCATGTCAGCCAGAAAACATCCTGACCAGCAAACTGAGAAGAAATGAGTGAAATGCCTGCAGAGGGCTGTTAACCTGGAAAAATCATGGAAAATACACCATCACACACTTCTACTGGGCCTTTAGGCGTGGCTCTAGGATAACCTTTGAATGAGTCTGCCTTTTCACTTATTTATTCATTTATCAATCCTGCTCACTACACTGATTGTGAAATTTGAGTCTGTAATAGTTCTGGTTTATGTCTACTGATGTCTTCCGGTGGTAAGAAGCTCTTCTCCGTTCAGCTCAGTGATATTTCTCCATCCTGCAGATGCATCACAGCTTTTCCCTTCCGAGCCTCCTCGTCCTGCTGCTACTTTAAGGACAGCATGTCTCCACCCATCTTTTCCTCCCTTCATTCCTGCAGCACCACATCACCGCAGAAGCTTCAGGATGGCTTGACCTTGAAGATATTATTAGAAGTCTGCTCATGCGCTAAAAAACTGGAGTCTAGTTTGACCTTGAACAGTTTCTTTTCCTCCATCAGGACTCAAGGGTGAAAATGGGGCTGCTTGAGAGCCTAAATCCTTCTCGTGGCGTTAATGGCTTAAAAATTACAGACCAAGCATTGACAAACAAAGCATTTTATGACCGCTCTTTGAAGCAGACGGAGCAGCAGAGTCTAGGTCAAGTCACAGCAGGTTCAGGAACTGCTTTACCTCAGCCAGTGTTTATCTAATGCTCTGACAAAATAAAAGCTGGAGCTTCAGTGAGCCGAAACCCTCAAAAATATCTCTAGATTCTACACAGGGTCTTTAACTTTAAAATCAGCTAAATATATGTTTGGCTACTATAGTGTCACATTTCTACCACTTATACAAACGTTTGTGCACATATATCATTTTATAGGAGTTCTAAGGATTAAGATTCTAGGGGACTGTTGTGTTTATTATATTATAAAACCTGACCTTTCCTCAATACTATATACAGAGATGTGACAAGTTAGCAGCCCTCTTCAAATTGTACGATTTCTGAGTAAACGACCTCATGGTTCTAGTATTCATTCTAGTATGAGGCAAACACAACGTAACTTTTACCACCATGCCATGATTAAAGAAAAGAAAATCATTTTGGTAACACCAAGTAACCCCATAATTCAACAGCTGGTAGATCCACCTTTAGAAGCAATACCTCAAAGAACTGTGGAGGAACGTTGGCCCATTTTTTACAACATTGCTTTGGTTTATTTAGGGTGTTTTGGGGCATTACCATATTCTCTTCAGGTCACAGCATTTCAGCCAGGTTAAGGTCTGGAATCAGACCTCCAAAACCTTGATTTGCCTAGTGCAAAGACGCACAACAATTTTGTATTTTTTATTTTAAACAAAGTAAAAGAATTTGTAAAAGAGATAGAAAGTAAAAGAATTAGAAAGGGAACACAAATTTTTGCAATTGCACAATTATTTGTCAATACATGCAGGTAAATTTCATGTGAATCGCCTGTAAGAACGACTGCACGTCTGCAATTATAAGGACATTATTTTATCTGCAACTCGAGCTAAACTCTCCTGCATGCACCAGTAGCAACACGCCCACTCTGAAACGCCAGTCAGTTTGTGTGCACTCAGCCCACCTCCCCCTCAGGGCACACGCTCAGCTAAAAGCTATTTTATGACTTGTGTCCTTACCAGTCATGCACATTTTTTGGTTCTCCAAAAATATCAGAAATGGTGTACCAAAGCAAAACAGTGAAAAACGAATTAAAGCTTTGACAGCTTTTTCAACAGCTGCCAGTAACATTATTACCACCATGAGACGACTCGTCTCCTCAGCCAGGAAGGATCAGATCCACGATCCCTCCTGCCTCTTACAACCTCTGCCCCATCCATCCCTCCCACCCCCTTACAGCCGCCGCTGTCACGGCCACTCCTTCACACCCCCCGTTTTTTTGTTGTTTTTTTTTTTAACTGCCCGCCCTTCCCCATTCATGTCCATACCAGCACGTCGTGGCAGATTTCTTGGAGTTCAGCCTCGATCTTCACGCGGTAATCGCGGGCCATCTGCTGTTTCTTCTCGTTAGCCTCCGTCTTCTGCTCGATGCTGGAGATGACGCGCCAGGATGAACGACGAGCGCCCACCTAAACACAAAAACGATGGCACACCAGGAAAGACTGACATTAGAAGACAAAAAATTACTCAACTGCAAAGTACTTGTGGATGACAGTTGCAGTGCTTTTACAGAAAAGGTAAAAAAAAAAAACAGAGCCCCCTCCTCCTCTTTTTTGTTTTTTGATGCCAGTTTGACTGGCTCCTTTCCTATGTTCCCTTGGTTGAAGAAAAGTCTGAAGCATGCAAAAGAAACTACAGCAAAGACCATTTCTGCAACACAGAAAAACATAAGATGCTCTTTCAGATTTCAGCTTTAAAATTTGACCACATTCATGGAAAAAAAACCCAACTGCACATCAACCAAGAGCTTGTGCATCACATAGGAAACGCTGTGACATACTGTCTAATGCAGCCGCCCATCATTTCCTGTTGCCTCCACCATTTGCATGTAATGTTTGTGCTGAAAAGAGTTTGCAGACATTTGAGGAAAAAAAACAAAAAAAAAAACTGTGTAAAGTGCTGATGCACATAAAGCTATAGCACTGGGCAACAGGAGATGTGGAGGTTGAGATGACAGCACAACACAGCACGTTTTCTCGTACGTCCACTCTACCCGTTTCACACCACAAAGAAATAAAAAAAATAGTTAACTTCAAATAACATTACACAAAACCTTCCACTTAGCAGCCATCGTTCCTTTATTTGCTTATTTAAGAGCTAAACAGGCAGATTTTGTGGGGGGATTAGTGCACATATGAGGCAACAGTGGAGGTAGTATCAGATTCAAATCAATGTTTGTGTGTACAACAGAAGGCATCCCGCCACACACCAACGCTCATGTCACACCTCTGAATCTGCAATGCGTGTGCGCTCTGACAGTGCACTCTGGAAAGTAAAGTGTGTCGAGTAAAGGAGAGCCACTGTGGCCTCAATAGGGCGTCTGAGCGCCATTACAGCACAACCAGCATGAAAAGGGCTGGTCACTAGTAACACCAACAAATACCTCCCACTTCGCTCAGATGTCAGGCAACTGCCTCCGTTTCTACACACAATATAAATACAAGTCAGAAAAATTACTTGTGTGCTGAACTAAATCTTCTAATAAAACTTATTTGGATTGTCCAAACCAACTGGAGAAATGCAAAAATTATCAATTAGCTACTGAATCATAAGAATTATAGTACATGCAAATGTCATCTTGATATGCAACCACCTTGTTTTAACTTCACCTGGTGTTTCAGCCAATGTGGCAGTAACAAACGGAACCATCTGCCATAAAACTAAATAACGCTCCACTACTGCCTGGCTTTGGTGAAACTCTGCTCTAGAAAACACGTATACCATCATAAACGAAGCGAGCACATTCGTAACCTGGCATGGTTATCCTCTCCAAAACGTAAACTCAGCTTCAAAACCAACTCAGGTTCAGATGATTTGGAGTTCGGTGGGGGTGGGGCGCTTCCAAATTGGCAGTAGCCCTTATACCAACTCAGCCTGGCCACCAATTTCAAGCCTTTTCCTTGAATCCAATGAGTTTGATCTCCGGAGGGGAGGGGCATGTCACCACCAATGTATGCAAGAAACTGCCCCTGGACGCCGCTGGTGAATAATTTGTCGGTGTTGCTGTGAAAAGCTTGTTGATCCAGGGTGGCATTAGCGATTCCACAGCCATAGGTCGACACTCCTGTACAAAGCATGGCATTAAGCACACTCGCTCTTCACTGCCATCACTTTAGTACGATCTCTACTAGTTGAAATAGCTGTGAATGGAAGGGGCGGCTCACCCATTTCAAGAAAGAGGGAGAAGCCAATCCATATGGCTAGCCCCGTCTACACTGGTAAACACCCCGCATTTAACACTCGAATCTGTCGCCTGTCCTCTTCACATGAACTGACAGGGTGTCAGGTCGAGCTGGCCCGCGAATAATTCGCCTCCGAGGGTACACAATACAGAACAGCTACGGGGCGGTGGGTCGTGGGTGGGATTTATTGATTAAGACGAGGATCTCTGTGAGCTCCTCAACCCCAGCCGTGATAAATCTGCATATTAAAGAACCGGCTACTAAACTGACAGGCCGTGGCTTTGGAAGACACAAAACACGGGTCATTAAATGGAAAAGCCTTGGAAAGAGGTTCTGTGCAGTGTACGACCCAACAGCAGGAGTCGCAGAGGAAGACTGCTGGTCATACATTTGTACATGTACAAGTCCAGCATGGCTTCACCACCCGCTTTGTCTCCTGCGCCCAGCCAGCCCATCATGTTAGCGAAGCCAGCAAGGCCGAGCAGACTGCGGGCTGCCCTGTTACATACTTCCACTTGAAAATGCCTCCCGAGTCATGTTCCCTCAACTCGGCTTCAGTCGTCGGGGAAGCACCCCGGGCATTTACATTTCCCTGCGCCGGTTAAACGTGGATCATCCTCCAGGAACAACAACAGGGTCTAACCTAAAAAAGCCATACGACTCAGAAACTAATTTTAGGGGTCCAAAAGTCAGTACAGGCAACATTAAATCATTGTATTGCTATTTCAATGATTTTTTTTTCCTCTAAATATATGTCGAATGTGTGAGAAGAGACATGTCTCTGTGTTTCACAAAAGTACAGGTAAATAAAAACATATGCGTGTATCAGGTTTAAACAAACAGACCTTTTTGACTGATGCAACATTTTTTAAGGATCTCAAACCAACTCTCAGGTGCACGTTAAACCATAGCTGTGACTGATGGTGCAATGGAGCTGAAAAGGTCACATGACTTCCATACACCGGGTTAACCACGCTAGTGACAGTGCAGTTGGTCCGTTGGTTTCCCAGAGCTCCAGGACATGGACAGAATGGTGCTATGATTCGAATTTCTGTCTGTTCAAAACCGTATAAATGGAGCTTAGTTCAGGTCCGTGCACAGTTTTCATTGATGCATGAAAGTTTGTGGTTATATTGACACCTTCTTAACTTTATTAATGCAACCTCAAGCCTGCTTAGATTTGCAGACAAATAGTAGTAATCTAATGGATGCCATACCACGTTCTTGTAGGCGACGGAGAGCAGGTTGCGCTCCTCGTTGCTAAGCTCCAGGCCCTGCTCTGTCACGAGCTTCATGGCAGCCGCCATGTCGTCGTAGCGCTCGGCCTGCTCTGCCAGCTTGGCTTTCTGCACCAGGTCGTTCTTATCCATGGTTTAGGCTGCAAGACGGAGAAAAAGGAAAAAGGGAGGGACACAGAAAACAAAGTTAATTTTGTTGTGTGTGTGTGTGTGTGTTTGTGTGTGGGGGGGGGGGGGGGGGGGGGGGGCGCGACACTAACCCACTCAAAAATTACAGAAAACTAGCAAATTATAAACTGTGACAAATAAAGGTAGAAAAATTGTCATGGGAGCATGGACAAAGTAGGGCATGTTGAGGAAGTGAGAAGAGCCGTGTTAAAGAGAGCGTTGGGCCTGGTCAAGTCAAAGCCAGACAAAGTTGTACCACCCGTATCACATGCAAAAGAATATCTGCATATATGCACACTAGCACAGATCTAAAAGAAATTCAGTAAATGTCTAAAACCCTTCCAGTGAAGCGCCTGCTCCCCATTATTTCATCCCTGAAGACTTTCTGCTCTCCAGATGTATCTGCAGGTCTAAGTAGGACACATCCTCGCCTCCCTCTCCCCCTCTCCCTCTCACGTCTACGAACACTACAAAACTCTACATAATGAGCTTTAAAGCATGAGCATTTTCATAGTTGCTTCTCGTGTTTGAACTTCTGCTGTATTGTTTGGTCATTTATTCTTCAGAAGAAAAAAAATAGCTACTGACAAGAAACTAGCTTCAGGCTGAATTTTCAGCTGCAACTAACCTTCCAGACATGAAACTTGAAAATCTGAGAAGGAATGCACGCATTTCTCTGAGGCTATAAGCTATATTAAATACAAAACCTACCTTGTTACCTTTAAACAGAATTTCTTTTCAGAGAAATGTGTCATATTTAATAAGAAGGACTATGACACGTGAACTTGTTACCTCATATAAGGTTATACCTATTGAACTTAGGAATGCGGCCTATCCTCGTTAAACATGCATATCCATCAGATACCTCAGAAGGGAGTTCTGAGAGGGAGGGACAAAAGCATAAAGAGGAAAGGGTCAAAATGCCAGCTAGAGAACAGCGTCACAACTGCAACAGCACACAAACACATCTTTACTGTTAAGCTGATGTTGATTGTTTGTCAAATCACACAACCCAAACAGGCGACCCAGCAACAAAATCTTTGTGTGCACTAAATCAGAAGAAGACTGAGCTGATTGACACCAGTCGGCAAGCTCATCCTCCGGCCACATGTCCACTGTATGATTTTGGTGCAGGTGTGTTGCACTCCCATCGCATACAGGTGTTCTGCAAAAGCAGTTATGTAGATCATCATCTACTTGGACTGGTTAACCCTGTCACACTGGATGAATTCTTCTGCATAAAGTTGAGCCATGCTCAACTCTTTGATGTGCTTCCTTCCCAAGAAGCGTAGTACCCAACTTGACTGTACCTCTTTTCTTGCCACAGAAAATGAGTAGGACTTGTGCAGTATGATTGATTTGTTGCACGTGGTAGACACCGGCCACCACACACAAAGTTCACATTATTATAAAGTACTGCTTTCCGTTTAGAAACTGCCTATCCTTAATCATTACCAGTTTCAATCTAACCATAACCTAGTCTCGATTGACATCGTGGGTCGGATCTTTAGGAATGACCTCCGAGATGTTCGGCTCTGTAACCATCTCTGCTGCCTCTACACTCAAGACACAAAGTGCACCAGTCCTGCCTCGAAGGGAAGAAAGATAGACTCACAACGTGAAACCACAACGATCTTAATGGATCTGGTAATAATTCAACAAAGCCTGGGGAAAGAAACACAAATCATAGCCGAAATAACGTGATCTGCTGTTGATTTAGGATGTGAATATATACAGTAGACATACAAATAAAAGACTTAATATGTTTTCCCAACAGTGACTCTCAGGAGATGTGGCTTGATCTATAATAAATTAGAATAAAAGGTTGCCATCAGGGGGTCAAATTCCTCATTTTATGGAACCCTGTGAGAACGTGGCTTTTTCCTCAAGTTGCATAATTTTGATAATAAAAATTCAGTTAAATATAACAGTCCAAAATCCACTTTTCACTGTTCTGTCAGCGTTCTCCCAACCAGTTGGACAAGGCTGTTATGTAATTTTGCTTCTGCAGTTTTGCCTCGTTTTATCCCAAGGCCATCTCTGCTGTTTCACTTCAAGTGGTAAAGCACCTGACGATAGCAGATGTGTGCACATGCGTCTCCTATCTGAGCATACAGAAGTGCTAGATCCTTCAAAAGCTATATTAGGTCTTCTCACTAGTTCTCTTCCCACATGAATATAAAATAGTTTTTTTTTTTAGATCAAGAATGCTCCAGATGAATGCCATGCAAATCTTCCATTATCAGTTACTTCCCTGCAAAATTTTCTTGGAGCCTCAGAAAAGTTTTTGTAATTAATTCGTGAAAATGTTCTCTCTTTTGGAAGCAAACAGAATGGAGTTCACCTCAAGTCCTCAAGGAGGCACCAAGACTTCCATGGCAATTAAACGCCCCCTCACCGATGATGGGATAGTCTGGAATTATACTTAAAAGCAGCAGCTCAACCAAGGTTTTGATGCCTTTTTTTATTTCACCTGATGCTGTCAGATTAATGTGCACAACCATTTTCTTGATACATCTTTTTTTTTTTTTTCCTTTAGCTTCTCCGTTGAGAAGAAATCAATACTGGAGACACAGGCAGCTGAACTTTGCTCAACTTCAGATGGAAGCAATGCTCCCACTATGCCACGGGGAACCACGATTCAGTTCAACGATGCCTGACGTCACCCCGAAGTGAACGGATGGCGATGCTTTCATTGCCTGTGTGTGAGCATATAGCAAGTGTAAACCACTGAGCTAAAAATAAAAAGGCGTTTTTTTTCTCCATTTTGCCCAGGTCTGGTCACAGCCCCAGCCGACCACACTCTTGTGATAAATTTACATACGTCATTGGCTTACTTTTCACTTTGATTACCTGTATCCTCTTACCGTTTCACCATTGTTCATATGTTCTTGTTATCAGTGACATGAAGATAGTATGACAAACATGGAAGCTATACTGCCCCCAGCACTTCCTTTACAGTATTGCTGTTACAAAAAAAAAAAAAACATTTGTAACTGAAATACAAGGACTTCAGACATTTATTTGAGCCCATGGCACGACATAAATGTATTACAATTGTTGTAATCATTTGTCAACTAATCATTGCAGGCCTATTTACAATACCAGAGCCAATTTAATGTTTATAAAATCATGCAGAAAGATGCAATATATAAAATAAACATCAACTTGTTGATGTCTTACACACAAGCTATAAAGATGCTCATATTTTGGACAATTTCACATGTTATTCTTTATTTTCTATATTCTATCTGCTTCAGGCTGCATATCTTCTGCCCGTTGCCTCGTTTTGTACTTTGCAGTAAAAGTACAAAACAAGGCGCTATCTGATCTGCTCACTCATTTGCTATTGAGGTATTCAATCTGTAGCAAGAATCGTAAAGATCACACATTTATTTTGACAAATTGGGATTGAACAATGGAGTAAGCCTACACACAGTTGAAGTTTATTTGGACTATTAATCTCTTCTAACAAACTTAAGTTTGGCCATGACCTCTGTGGGTCAAATTCAACTCAAAATCATGCAAAAAAAAAAAAAACTGGGTACAGTGCACCTCATGTGATCGGCCAATCTAGATGATGTTGTACATCTTTAAAACATTGCTTTTACATGTTTGCATCATTTTACTACAATTATTTTACTTAATCTCCTGTCTAAAGTAACTTGCATGTTTTATTGTTTTTTTTTTCTTTTAAAATTATAATCCAAGATTGAACTGAAATTACATAAAAAGGTAGTACCTTTCCAGGTACTATGGAGAGATTTTTATATTTATGAGACTATCACCAACCAGGTTATTTGGAGCAAAACATCTTCAAAAATGATCTTTACAGGTCTCACTGGATTTGTGTGGTAGAAATATCATGGCCACATGTGAATGAATTAAAGGCATTTGCTACTGGAGACCTCACACTTACATGAAAAGTAAGCTCATCTACAAAAACTTGTCATTCACACAGCAACCAAACTGTTTGTGCTGCTACTTCTGTGCACTTTCCATGGCTCTGCAGGGTAATTATTAGCCTCACAGCTGAGAATGCACCAACAGCACAGAGCTGGTCTCGATCCAAGGCCTAAAAAGTAAAAATCAATTATCTGCCCATGTTGAGCACAGTTCCATTAGTTTTCCAAAAGACAAAAACGGTGTGATCATTAGGCTGTGGGAACATAATAAATTCAGAAACCCATTTTTCCATTACCAGAACACTCATGGTCCCGCTTGATTCACTGGTTTTGTGCTGAGGTTGACAGGGGAATGTCTTTTTGGACTGGCCAAATCCAAATCATTAGGGTCAGAACAAGGTCATGTAACCTTATTTTTAGAGAGAAAGGGGCGCAGTATACTGTACGGTGTGAGATATATATATATATATATATATATATATATATATATATATATATATATATATATATATATATATATATATATATATATATATATATATATATATATATACACATATATATATACACACACACACATATACACACACAAGGCAGTTACATAACTATGAAACATGTGACATTTACTTTAATTTTCCTTACATTTTGACATTGTTAAAGGAAACCTATTATGACCTTTTCCCTCAAAAGCTGACACTTGCCTTGAGGTATTAATTCAAATACTGTGACGTTTCTTTGCTCAGAACACTGCCATGATAAAGACATGCCTTTACTGCTCTCTTCACAGCAGTCAGTTGAGAGATTATTAGGTGTGGTGTGGGAACTTAGCCAATTTCACAAAAAAAAAAAAAAAAAAGAGTAAAATACTCCTCCACATCAGCAGGTGGCAGTAGATGGGGTCCTAATTACCTTGTTGATTTAGGATAATAGTGATGGATGCAAGAGCTGGTTAGTGATGAAATGTGCAGTTTTTGGCTGGTGGGATTCTATACATTTTTTTTTAAATGTTATTAAAAAAAACATCTGTGTCTTAAAAAAATAAATAAAAAAAGAGTCTGAAAACCTGCCCTATTCCAATTTGTGTCTTTTGCCGTTAACTTTTTCCACTACCCACTTTTGGGTAATGGCAAATTTGGTGAAAACAGAGAATGTAAAGAGAATGTAAAGCTAGACATACTACTGTATGTCCAAAACTGAGGTTTTGTGATGTCACAATACCAAGGAAGTCAAAACGATTGACTGCATAAGAAATCTTTAAACCTATACGGCCCCAATGTGTTCAGTTTTTACTTACAGACTTTTTAATTGGTAGTTACTTCCAAACGCTTAAATTGTATCAAACATTCAAGTATTCAGATCTGTAGAATGTAACAAGAAACAATAATGGGAATCTTAACATTTACAATTTTATTGACTAAATGTAAAACTGGTTTTGAAAATTGCAAAACATTTTTTTATTCCCCATTCGTGAATTACAACTGGCTACTGGAGCGCCTGTAAAAATGCAGACGGCATTACTGCAGGATAACTTATGCAAGCTAGTTTGAAAAAAAAAAAAAAAAAAAAGGAGAAAAAAAAAAAAGAAAAGTCAATCAATGGTTTTACTTTAACCGTGACATGTTCCACTTTCAACCAGGCTGTAAATGACGGAAACGGCTCGTTAACGAGAACACGTTTAAAGACCACCATCCACGGCTTATTCTCTCTCTCTCTCTTTTTTTTTTTTTAGTAAAAGGGACAATAATCCAGCGGATTCCTCTACAAACAGACGACTCGTCAGACCGGTTGTGCACTTTTCTGACGTTCAGGCTGCCATGCCGCGCCGCACTAGCAGTAAAGAATAGATATGAAACCACGCGTGTCACATCGGGCCCTTTAGATCGGTTACGGCTGGTTGAGGTCGGCCCGACGTCCAGGTACGTTCACCTGGCTCGACAGGACCCACCTCTCCACGTGCTGCTCTCCAGCCACCGGGCTGACTGGCGACGTGAAGCAGCCTGTTCGCGCAGGGCGAAGGAGAAACCCGGCGGGAGGGAAGCGCAGTGGACCGCGACGGACGAACGGACACCCCGCAGATCGGGATCCGCGCTCTTAAACTTTATTACGCAAACGCCTAAAATAGCCAAACGACCGAGAGCGCCTCAGATGTGCCGGTCGGCTGGCCGACAGCTACGCCCTCCTTGTCGCATTCCTCTGCGGAATTTTAAGATGGAGAGGCAGATTAGCGCCGCTAGCCCGCTAGCCGACGTCACGGCGCAGCCGCGGCTAGCCTAGCCGCTAGCAGGACCTGACCCAGTTCAGTCAACGCGGCGACGTGCCGACACCCTAATATCCAAATGCGCAAATACAGCAATCTGCTCCGTGTCCATTCGAATCTGAGCCTCGTGAGCTCAATCCCATCGAAAGGTTTTATTATAACGTAAACGGCAGCCGCATTTGAAGGGAAACTCCCGGGAAACATGGAGGGTGTGTTAGCTTCCATGCCATTTTACTGCGCCATGACGGAGCGCGGCTGCTCTCAGCCGTGCTGCGGTCTCGACCGTCTCCTGACGCTTTACGGGACCTGCTTTGCTTTATTCGGTCCGATACAACTGGCACTCGGGGGCTAGTCTTACGCTACATGCCGCTGTAACTCCGGAAGAGCCGTTTTGGTGAAAAAGCCGCTCTCTCGACGCCCGGAGCTCGGCCGCAACTAAGCTGTCAAAATGGCCAAACTTCGGCAGGGCTTCTCCCTGCCTCCACGGGGCCGCGCACGAGTCGCCTGGAGCTCGTCGTTTCAAAACGAAGCCCTCTGTGCCGTGTAGGCCGTTCCACTGGACCGCACGCAAACCCATCGCAGGTGTTTTGTGGGTTATCCGTCTTTGACTGGTCACATTCTCGGCCTAAATTCTCGCACCCAACCCCAAACCACAATAGGCACCTTCCGCCGCAGAGGCATGCATCTGGACTACAGATCGGGCAACCGTTCCCTCCTCACTACTGCGTCTATGTCGTAAATAAGGCGAATATCGAGTGAAATGCAAGTGAACTCACATTTGAAGCGTACAAGGAATCCCGATTTTATTCTCTGATCGATGGGAGTTTCTCAAGCCGTCCTCCGCTCGCTGCTCAGGGTATTCAGGGCAGTACCACTTCCGCCTGCTCTGACACTTCCGCTTCCTTCAAACCCCACCCCTCCCCCCGCCAGTATCCATAGCAACCGCGCCAGGGGGTTTCCTAAGCATCTTGCAAGGGGCTTTGACGTCAGGCGGACCATGGCAACCACTACAGGATGACGTGCACCAGTTTCCTTGGTAACTGTTTCCACGAGGCCGGTGCTGTCGTGTTAAGTTCACTATAGTGTCAGCTGACACAGATTTGTGTGGGTTGCAAAGATGCAATCAGATTTTATACACGTTTTTACTTATAATTTTTTGCACACGTTTTTAGAGGCTTAGGGGTAGTTCCTCCCACCGCACAACCTACACAGCCAAGGTATGATGAAACAGAAGGTGTTCTTTGACAGTGCCGCCAGCCAGCGCCCCCCCCCCCCCCTTTTTTTTTTCACACACACACACACACACACACACACACACACACACACACACACACACACACACACACACACACACACACACACACAAAAAGCAATATATGAAAAAAAACCCGCACATATAAGGATACTTGTATACGCCAGTTTTCTTTCTTTCTTTATTAAATGTTCACAATACAGCCCTAGTTAAAATTTGAGAATGTATAGTATAGTAATGTAGAGAAAATTTAAATGTAATGTTTTTTTTAAATCTCATAAATCATAATAGAATATATCAAATGTTGAAAGTGAGATACTTTACAATTTCATTTAAAATAGTATCTAGTTTTGAATTAGACAAGACACATCTAAAAAAGTCTGGAACAGGGTAAATAAATAAATAAAATGCCTGAAAAAGTAATTGGTATATTAAACAAAACCTGGAAGAACATCTGTCAAGTAGTTTGATTAATTGTGAACAGGTTAGTGATATGTTTGAGTAAAGTCTCTCAGGGCAGTTAATCAATAAAATATATTGGTGGAATGAGAAGAATGGATGTGTTTTCCCATTTCTTATGTTTATGGCATTCAAATTTAAAGATTACATTCAAGAAAATAAGAAGACATCCAATTGTCTATGCAGCACCTTTGGGGTGAGGAGACTACAAAAAAGCAATTATCGACTGTCCAAATATAGAAAAGAAAGATACTGGAGAGCTTGAAGTTAATATTAAAATTGATGTTTTGTAGTGGGTTGAGTATAACAGTTTATTTTCTTTGAATTGTTTAGATAAACTAGATGAGCGTTTCCCAATCCCAGTCCTCAAGTACCCCTGTCTTGCATGTTTTAGATGCTTCCATGTTTCAACACATCAGGTTCTAATTAATGGTCCATCATCTACTTGTCATCGAGTCTGTAATCAACTCTGTAAATGACACAGCCATGTCTTTCAGGGTGTGTTGAAGCAGGGAAACATCAAAGACATGCAGGACAGGGGTACTTGAGGACCAGGGTTGGGAAACACTGATCTAGACTGTACGTAGACTAAACACTCCAGAGCAGAAGGTGGCCGGTGGTACACTGAATAGGTGTGACAATTCAAGAGGAAGAAGAACTACTGAGTCTCTCAGATGTCAAGATGGACAGAGGTTCACAAATATGTAAAAAAAAAAAAAAAAAAGATCTTTGAGCAATGATGTTTCCTTACCATATATCCATATATTCCCATACAGACAACATATTTTTGAGAATGCCTTGCATCGTTCAGCAAGACAAAACTGCAAGCTTCATCCATTACAGCTGTAGGAGAGTCCAGTAGCTGAATTGGCCTGCCTGAAGTCCAGAGAATTCCCCAACGGAACCCATTTGATCATGAAACAAGAAATACAACCAAGAGGACAGAGAAAGGTAAATCTGCGCTGGTCCTGATAAGATACAAATTATTAAAAAAAATCAACTGACTTAAAGTAGACAATGTATTGAAGTGAGGTTATTGGCAATTATTTTACAAGCAGAAAATAATCTAAGACTGTAGGGGAATAAATTCAGTTTTTAGGTCATAGTATCAACTTTGGCTGAATCAGATTAAAAATGTCCTTCCTTCCTTCCTTCCTTCCTTCCTTCCTTCCTTCCTTCCTTCCTTCCTTCCTTCCTTCCTTCCTTCCTTCCTTCCTTCCTTCCTTCCTTCCTTCCTTCCTTCCTTCCTTCCTTCCTTCCTTCCTTCCTTCCTTCCTTCCTTCCTTCCTTCCTTCCTTCCTTCCTTCCTTTCTATTATTTAGGATCACAGAGGTCTGCTGGAGCCTATCCCAGCTCTGTACAGGTCATGCGTCTATTACAGAAGGAAATACTTGTTATCACAATTTAGAAATGGTAAAATCCTCACATGGTTAAATAAGGTATGAATACTGCTAGCCAGGATAATCTGAAGTAGTTTTTGTTTGTTGTTAAACAAGGCAGCACACCGATGTCACGTAACAATGTTATTAATTTTTAAGTAGCATAACTGAAAATCATGGCCCACATGATCTCATGTTCGGAAACAGCTACAGGGATGGAGCACTGCCGTTGTCCCTCAACATCAATAATGGCACTGGAAACGTGAAACAAGGTGAGCTCGTAGTGGCAATTTTATTTCTGAACAATCCTTTGCAAAGTTTAACCTGTTGTCAACTTAAAATGTCGATTTCTTATTGTGTTTTACATTATGTAAGACTAAAAGCAGGACATCCAGTACATATCCTTTATGCTTGTTTGTCCTTGCAGCAGAGGGAGAGGAGGGTGGTGATGACTGGAAAGAGCAGGGAAGTGCTTGGCTGCAGGAGATCCTCGATAAGTCAAAGGTGGCTGGAAGTGGCTATTTTAGTCCATTTTGAAGGCTCCACTGTAAAATGAAACTAATTAGGTTTGCTGATTAAAAAATAAGCATAAGAGGTTTTATATTTTCAGGTTTATTTTACAGTTGCAAAGCCACACAAACTGAGGTGTAACTCACGGGAGCAGCCACTAGATGCCAGTAAAGACTGCTGGTAGTTACATGGAGGTTCAGCTTCACCCTGCAGGATCACTTCTACCATAATCTGTTCACCCCAAACCATCTCATTTGGAGAACACGATAAGAACAACAGCAACAATGCAGCTACACTGTTTTCTTGTCAGACTTGATTATTTTTGTTTTTTATACTTTAGAGCACCGTTGTTGTCTGGAGGTGGTCTCACATTAAACCCTCAGCTGATGTTTTATATATTTTTTTCAGCCAATATCAGTGTGTTCTAGAAATAAACCACTGCTTTTAGATTGTCCTTGTTTCCATAGACCTGCAGATGCTAAGCACATGTTCTAGTTATCATTTCTCCGAAAGCTTAACCGGTTTTCTGTGACCTAGAAGTGCAGTAAATTTAGATAATCGTCATCCTCCGCAGGACGTGTTTGATCTCAAGTGTTCTGCATCCATTTCAGAAAGCCTGGCCTGACTGAAATTCATTCACAAAGTGAAGCACCTTCTGCTCCTGAAGAGGTTGTTGTTTATTTAGCAAATTTTAGGATGAGTCATTGTGTCAACAAAGTGTTCAACTTTGATTTCAGCTTTTTAGAGGAGGCTTAAAGCAGCTGGCCAGAAGTACAATAAACGGTGGCATCGTTCACATGTGTAATACGTAACTGTAATCTTCAGAGGAAAGACCTGGACAATATGTAGTTACAGGAACAACCTGGAATCCAATACTGAAGACATTTATATTCTGCATTCCTGACATAGTTCACGGCATATGTTAGGAATGTTAAAGCATGCAGAGATAGTTACTTTCATCATTTGTCACTGGGGCCATATGTGCCCCCAGATGTTTCCTGAAAAGCCCTGGATCTCAAAACAGAAGACATATCAAAACATAGAGCTATTGCAATAATGATTTAACTCCACAATAATACCAATGTGTCATCATGAGATACAACCTGAAGAACAGAAGCAGGCTGTTTCAGTTTCTCCAAATTTTCCCACCAACTTCAGTTTCAAACTACCCACCATCTCAGACTGTCCAGTCTTGGTGTATTTTGGCGTCAAATCACCACAGTACCTGCAGCATAAGTGATGTAACTGCATCAGACCTTTTTTGAAAACAAATATTTCAAAGAAAGGCGTTCACAGGTGGTTACGTGGCTGCTGTAGGTTACAGCTTTGTGTCAAACAAGTAAACTCGTGTTTTAGCACATCCTCTTCAAATCAAACTGTCACAGTAAGTTGTTATATCAAAATAACACACAAATGTTTGAGTTTCTGATGACAATAATTAATGATTAGTTACAAATTCGATTGTTTTCATTTTTCGCTGATGTAATAATGACTTTAAAATGAAATGTTCTATGAGTTGGACTGCATTCCCCAACAACGTTTCTGGTTGGGGCTGGAGAACCAGACAGTCACAATGTGTATTTAGATGCAAGAAACAGTCTAATTTACCCAAATGACAAATTGCTCATTCCATCGTGACCGTTTCCTGGTGGGTTTTTTTGTGTGTGTTGTCAAAGAAGACCTTTAAAAAAATAAAAAGACTCCTCTTCAGGTAACCTTGGAGACATGAAACAAGGACGGCTATGCTTAGCTTTCTTTTCAGGTCACTTAAGTACCCAAATCATCACCCGCAGCCCCACTTCCGTTACTGAGCAGCAAGACAGTGGAACAAACGAGGAAGCAGGGAAATGGAATATAAAGATCCTGTGTTGCATACGTACGTGCGTTCGTATACACAGAATGTGTGTGATGCAAATAATAACTTACACTTGAGCGCCGGTTTGTATGTATGTAAGTTCTCAACTCAAATGTTCATAAGTATTTTTGTTAATAGACTTTGCCACCTTTTAACTCATCTCTCAGAAGAAAACAGTGAAACTAGTTTTGGGTGAAAACAGATGCAGTAAAACGAACGGTGGGAGGTTTGAAATGTCAGTGTTGCTGTTGTGCAAAAGTTTGTTGTTTATTTTATTTGCAAAAAAAAAACCCAACAAAAATCTGATAAAATCTGAAATCCTAGTTTGTGTTTTTGTACATTTGTGATATGCACTTCATAACAGGCAAATACATTATTAAAAAAAGAAAAACAAACTGCTGCATTTTAGGACCTTTGGGCCAGAAATGGCATCCCTGCAACAGGAACAGAAGAAGTAGTTTCTCCTCCGTGTTTCTGCTCTCTTCTCCAACCTGCTTGTGTTAACTAGACCTTTTCTCTAGCTTCTTATTTAATTGGTTCTTCACTGTGCATACAAATTATTTTCCAAAGTCTGCCATTCAAGTACAGAGTGGTTCCCCCAGTGTTTTAAGTGCAACCTGCGGATGGACTGCGGTGGTGCACCAAAGCTTCAAATCAGAAAAGCACGCAGCCATAGCTTTGATGGCTGATTGCTCATGACGTGACTTTGTGAGACATCACAAGGACAAGTCGAGGGGACTTTAAAAATGATGCAATGTGTCGTTCTTGTTTTCCATCTGTGAAGAGTTCAAGTTGGAGTATTGCAGATGTTGGAGTCGCTCCTCAGTATGTGCTCCAGTGAGTGTGGGATTTTTTGTTTGTTTGTTCTTTCCCTTCACACGGTTTCCTTTCAAAAATCTTTTAATGATGCAACAATTTACCAGAAGAACTGGAGGGCTAATTCACAACCTGAACAGAAAAGCGTGGCGCTATAGTAGAAAAAATTATACATTAACAGTGTGTGTTTGCAGGTGGATCTTCAACCAGAAGGTCCAAACTGTACTTACTAACACAGCAGTTCAGGCGTTAGGTCACATTCAGGGAATGTGTGAATTGATCAGAAAAACCTGATCAGCCATCGGCTTCGTGCCGGCTGCAGTCTGCGTCTCATTTAGTTGTCACCTAGAAGAGTGACAGAGTTGCATCTCAGTGACGCAGGAGTCCACAGTCTCCAGTCTTCAATCAATCTGGCAGCGTCTGAATCAATATTTTATGAAGTCCTATAACTCAGGACTTGCTTTGGGGCTCCAAGCAGAAGATATATTTACTGAAGATCAATGGCATCACTATTTCCACTCACAACTCTTTGATTCTAACATTGATTACATCCACAGGGGCAGGTGCACAATAATCAATCAACAAAAGCAATTAAGTTTCTGACCCTCCTGTAGTTTGTCTTGTGGGAATTAAACATTTAAAAGGACTAGTTCTCCATTGTGGGTCACTTTTTCCTAAAGTGAGAAGAGACCAATATAAATGTCTATATAATAGTCTGTAAAACACGTTGTCCGTAACATGAAAAGTGGAGCAGCAAAGCTCAAGCAAAGTGTGACTGACTGATTAAAACTTAAGATTACTGGCATTAATTTGTTGATCATTTCCTAGCGGATCAATTCAGAATGACATCAGTGTTTGCTTTTCCTAATCAAAAGTTAGAAAAACAACTAAAACCATCAAAGGTGTAGGTTGCACCCTAAATCAGACTCGAGGGGAAAGCTCAAGGGTTAGTGCTGGTTTATACAGGCCATGGTAAAATTCAGATAAGTAATAAAGTCCAGGACCTGACTTGTCCTAAACATTTAAGGAAAGCAAGACTTGAGCAGGATCTGCGCTGAAGCAGGAAGCCGCCACTGAGTCGGCCGTCTCTGATCGTCTCTGTGGCTGCTGCTCGCCGCTTCATAACAGAACAGTTATTTATAGAGCATGGAGAACAGGGGATTAGCACTGTTCCTGTGTTTTTGAGGCTCATCACTAGTTTGAACACTCAAGGTGTGGAATTGGCTTCATGTTGATGTGCCTCATGATCCATCTCTTCTCCTTACAAAACTCCTGCATGACCCTGGTGTCAATAAGAAATCATTTTGTGTGAGAACAAGTGGATGTCACATTAATGTAACGTAACTGCACATTATATTTAGACTATTATCTAACCTGTGTGTATCTATATATCTATATATATATGTATATATATCTATATCTATATATATCTATATCTATCTATATCTATATATATATATATATATATATATATATATATATATATATATATATATATATATATTATGTTGTGTGCTCTCTATTATAATATTTAATTTCTTAACTCGGTCCTAAAGCAACAAGAAAAAAAACATCGCACCTGGTCTTAGGAGGTTGAATAGCTGATAAAGTTGAATATGCTTAAAATATCTGTGAACTAGTTTAGTTGTGTGAAAAAGGTACACTCTTTTGATTTTAAAGGTGAGAATATAATTAAACAGATCACCTTGCCCCAGTGTTTGCACCTGAGCTCATCAAGGTAAGTCAGGTTATGTTTATCCTGCACATTTCACACACAAGGACAATTCAAAGTGCATCTCTAAAATGCAGTGAGAACCAAACTTTAAAATCAGCCATGAACTAAGCAAAAAGAACACTTTGCTTTGCAACTTTAGTGTTGCACCATTGCAACTTTTTCAAAACACATTGCCATGGAATAAAACAAAGTTTAGTGTCTACATAACCTACAATTCACCACCCTCGACAATTCTTTGTGGCATTCAGGTGCGTTTGCAGCCTCAAATGGATAAAAGCTTTTTGTCATATTGGCTGATGTTGTTACTGTTTTGTCCTAACTTTTGAGAACGATGAAGTATGAACATGTGGCTCCTCCAGCTCCTCCAAGTCCTCCAGCTCCTCCAGCTCCTCCAAGTCCTCCAGCTCCTCCAGGCATCTCTGATCAAGTTTGAAAGAATACACTGAGCCTGAGAGATTACAACTAATCAAAGCCAGGAGGAATCTTTTGTCAATGTCACCCCATACAGTTGCCATAGTTACCAGTCAGTGTGTCTGAGTGATGGGAGGAGCTTTAGAGTCTGAACTGAAGCACAGCAGAGAGGGAGCAGGAGGTTTCAGAGTTTCTGCTTTAAAGTTCCACTGATAAATCAATATTATAAATGCTAAAACACAATAAGACTATTTTTTGCAGAATGGCTTGAAAGCACTTATCACTTTACTACACATGTTGTTCTGCCGTCCTATTACAGCAGCCCAGAAGGGACAAACAAAACTGGCTCATGGTCTTTGTTTTTGTTCTTTTCTTTTGTTATTTTTGCAGAAGCAATAGTTTTTATTTCATGCGTAGAATGGATGTTGCATTTTGCAATTTGTAGATTACTTATTTAAAATCATCACTGCAGTGGACATCTGATCCAAAACCACTTCCTGTTATGGCTTGTTTTAAGTTTGGATGGTTTAGTTGCACATTGACCATTTCGGTGGATATCAGTGGATACCACATCTGTTCAATGCATTATATAAAATGAAACTGCATTTTAAATTAATCGTTTGCCTTAAGTAAGCCTATCCGAGAAGAAATATATTCAGATACGGTAAATGTGCAATACCAACCAAGATAGAGAGCATTTGTTATGAGGAGATACAGCAGGTAATGGCAAAGCACAAGCTCACACAAACTAAAACTGAGACCTCACATGGGGTTCAGAGAGACCTGCTCTGTGTTTGGAGTCCACAAACTGAGGTCAGGTTTCTCCAGATATTATGGCAGGAGAAAAAAGGAACCTTGCATTTTGAGCACACCAAAGCCTGTTCATAGATCATTTTGTTTGTGACATACCACTTAAAATGGATAAAGGACGAATTTATGACACTACAAATAATTTGGGGACTATTTAAAGTCAAAAGGAAAAATATAATATGGGTCCTTTGGACTTGTGGACCTCTGATTTGATACCATCTTGCAGGCAGTGTATCAGACTCAGTTGCATCATAAGGACTTCTGTATTTATGTCGAAGGCAAAAGCAGTGACAGCACTGACCACATACGGAGCTGTGTTCACACATATCTGAAATTACAGATGACAAGACATTTTAGCTGAAGGTATATAAATAGCTATTTAAGTCTTCAAAGTCGTATCCTCACCATACTTGGATGTTTTCCTGCACAGGTCTGTTATGGGGGAGCTGAGCCACTTCAGACTGAGCGCTGCCTGTAAACAGACTTTGATGTTAAGCATCAACACAAAATCCAGGACAAGTTTCAAGTTTTCTTGTCATAAACTTAACAACAGAACATCATTACCAGTAACAAAGTACATGACTCTGAGCTCCCTCAGATACTGCATACTAACAATCGATTACACATGAGAAAGGTCAATGTTTTTTTATTTATGAGAAACCTCACATCACTTTCTGATGGAGGGACAACAGAAATAACTACCCCTGTCACAGGTCCTTTTTAAATAGCTATTTGGCAGAACAAATCAGTCATTGTCACCACAATTATGATGCAAAAAACATACATGAGGTCTCAAACATGAGACTTTAAGATGCTATTGGATGACAAAGTACTCATCAAGCAAATCAAAAGAATAAAGAAACAGATTTAAACTCCTGAAATTCACATGAGGTGAATTTGCTCCCGTGCATATGGTTGCTGCAAAATTTATGATGCTTTAAAGCCGAGGGGCCACGAGAAACAAGAGTAACAACAATATCTGTGCGGTGTTGTTCCACCACTCCGAAAAAATGTTTTAACATAGATGGTTAGAAAATAAATCTTAATAAGATAAAACGCTTATTATTGCAACTTAAAAAACAAAATATGGCCTTGATGTTCCTCTCAATACCTCTTAGTAAAAAAAAAAAAAAAAACGCAATAACAACTCCTGATTGTGTCGCCAACTTCTCTCTCAAGACAGTCCCATGGGAGAGTTACTTAATCTCAGACTAGTATCCTTGGCCCTCTGGGAGATGTGTTCAGAGCCAAGGTCCTGTTGACACAGCAGAAGAAAAGCAGCTGGATCAGTGGGACAATCATCTCAGAATATCTCCGTCGGAAGTTTTTCAGCAGCTCAATTACTTTTTAACACAAAAATAACTGCTAAGATGCTTCCTGTCAGGTTTTAGACAGTAATAACATAATAACATACGCTTGAATACAGAGTGGAAACATGTCAGTCTTCGTTTTACTGGATCTCAGTGCTGCATTTGATACAGTCGACCACAATATATTACTGGAACCCCTGGAGAACTGGGCAGGTCTGTACAGAACTGCACTAAACTGGTTCGAAACATACTTAGAGAACAGGTAGTACTTTGTGTCACATTACATTTGAGCAGACAAGGATCACATGTGGAGTTCCCCAAGGTTCCATCCTGGGACCTCTTCTGTTTAACAGCTACATGCTCCTATTAGCACAGATTAAAAAGAACAACAAAATAAACTACCGAAGCTATGCAGATGACACACAGATATATATTACAGTGTCACCAGGACACCGAGGCCTGTACAGGCTCTTGGTAAATGGAGATTCAGGACTGGATGTGTCACAACTTTCTCCAGCTAAACAAAAACAAAACTGAGTTAATTAAGGCAATAACAAAGTCAGCCTACTATCACCTCAAGAATATATCAAGATTAAAAGAGTTGATAACCTAAAACATCAGTTAGACAACTGCCGCTCATCCAGAACTCTGCTGCTCCAGTCCTCACTGAGACCAAAACACTGGACCACATCAGTCCAGCTCTGAGGTCTTCACACTGGCTGCCTGTCCGACAGAGGACAGACTTTAAAGTTCTGGTGCTGGTCTATAAAGGTCTGAATGGTCCAGAACCAAAATACATCAGTGACCTCCTGACCCAGTATGAGCCTTCCAGACCCCTCAGGTCATCTGGATCTGGTTTTTATCAGTTCCCAGAGTCAGAACCAGACATGGAGGAGCTTCCTGCAGCTTCTCTGCTCCACATGTCTTGAACAAACTCCCAGAAATCCTCAGATCAGCTGAAACATCCAGTTTATTTAAATCCAGGTGGAGACTCACCTGTTCTCAGCTGCAGTTGAACAAAGACACAAATTTACCCTTTCTCTTACGTTTAAGCTTAAGTTTCAAAATCTGATCACATTTTAACTGTTTTTTTTCTATTGCTATCTTTTCTCTTTCATTTTGTTTAAAATTTAAATCATGCTTTTTATTTTCTGCTATGTGGTGATGTTTTAATGTCTCTGTAAAGGACTTTGTTGTTGAATTGTGCTTCGTAAATAAACTTGCCTTGCCTTTCGGGGAAAACAAGCATCTTGTTCTGTTTTGCTGGCATCCGCACGACAGGTCGTCGCAACACAGACCAAAGGCCAATTCTCATTCTGCATTCTTGTCTGTATTTGTATTCTTGTGGACTGGAGATGTTATCAGTCGCAGGCGAAGTGCTGTTCCAAGTCAGCCAAAATCCCGGCGTAGACAAAATAAGACATGAGAAGGTTAAGTTACAACTTCTAAATACTGTTGCTGCTGTTTAATGGAATCGAATTTGAAGATGTTGCAATCATGTACTTTTTAAAAACTTTGAGGTTGTTTAATGAAGATATTATTTATTTGGAAATCTCCCTCAAACGTTTTGAGATGTGATCCTGTTGGAGAAAAGCGATCGTTGGTAATATGAAAGTGTCGGGGAAAATGTAATAACTGCTCGGTAGAAATGATATTTGATGATTGTTTAAATGCACTTACTTTTGAATGAATCAAGAATCAGTTGACAATTATTCACTGTTCCAGTTTTTAAATATACATGCATTTTGACGCCTTCCTGTGTTGAATCTAATTTTTGTTTCTTTCATGCCTTATTACGGATCTCTTCTGAGTTGCTGCCGTGTGGAGCACATCTGCTTTTGTCCCTTCTAGTGATTGTTATTCCTGCTGCAGCTTTGGTACTTTTCATGAATATTATAATTTCAGCCTCACCCCTAATGATCCCCGTTGTCACTGCCTTTAGACTCAGCAACAGTTGAAACTGGACGTGAATTATTATTATTATTGCTTTTTGAAAAGATTATGTTAGAAAACTGTAACACATACGTGAACACGATATAGATTTCCACCACCATCATCAGTGTCCTCAGATAAAGAAAAAGAGCACATGTGTCTCCAGTTGTTAAAATATGAACCTGTTCCTGTAGTACAATTAAATGCTCACAAGTTTAACACCGATTGTTTTGGATGTGTAATAAAGATATACTTTAGTTACAGTCATCCACCGCAGTTATGGTTTACACAACAATCATGACAGCTTTAGTGATACGACATGTTTTTGAGAGAAAACCATAACTATGAGAGATTTAGTTGAATTATGAATTATGAATGTAAAATATGTGATTTTAGACCTCTTTGACAGACTCTGTGTCAGGTCCTAATAAAGTTTGTTAGACCAGACCTTGAAGAGGGCTGGTGTAGGGCACGTTCACCTTCACTCTCACGCATGCACAGCAAAACTTACATCTGCTAAAAAAGAAAAGGAAAAAAATGAGTGGAAAATATTGCATGCATCTTTGGTCTCGCCATCACTTTCACACATCATCACACATCTAAATGAAGCGTGAGGAACATTAACGAATAAGTGACCAATTTCAAAATGACTGAATATCAGGTTGATGAAGTTATCTAAGTGTAGGTATATCATGTCTAAAACGTCAAGTCAAACTCACGTTTGGTGTTTGATAACAAACGGAGGTCGGTTCAAAGGTTCATCCGTCCAAACAAAGCTTACCAACCCAAAGGGCCCGCGACACAGGAAGTCGGATAAACACCTGGTCAGGTGGGGGATTAGCAGAGCCCACACACGACATGCCATTACCCAAACATAAAACCCCAGAGAAGGTCTGGGTAGAAGTGCTGGAACGCGAGCGTGGTTGAGATGATCTGGCGCCGGGGTCTGTCGGTGAATGAGGAAGTTCTGGATCCGGCCTGTGCAAAACCAAGTAATCCTGGTTACACTTATGTTCCTAAATATAGTCTGCCAGTCTGAGTTCATTTCAGCTGCTAAGTTAATTTTTTATTTACAAGCTGTGAAAACAAACCTTTGTGACTCATGGTGATGCTTATCATCCAACCTCTTTGCAGAAACGTTTATGAAATGCATGCATGAATAGAGTTTTAAGAGTTTCTGCTCACAGTGGTCACGCGTCTGCTGCCAGGCTCTCCGGTGATCAGGTTTGACCTTTCCTCGTGCTGCTGTAGGTGATTGAGTCCCATAAGAGCGGAACACGTTTCATAGGTTAAACTGGGTTAGGTAAACAGAATGGAAGACGAGGTGATAATTGTGAGTTTGAGTTCTAGTTTCTGGTTTCTATAAAAGCCGACTGTCTGAGGCCGCGCCCCACTTTCCCTCCAAACTGGGCTGAAATGTCCTGAAAGCAACTCACTGCTTCACTTTAGGCAAAAGAGCCAAGAACTTGAAGTTCGTCAGTCTGGAGCTTAACTTTCTCTGTCGGAGACAGTGATTCCTACTTTTTGTTTTTTAAATGATGGACAGATTTACAGTGTTGATCATAAACAAGCTGAAGCTGGTGCTGAACTTTTTTCTCGGTTATTGTTTAGCGTCTTGCTGAATGAAGATTATTATTATATATATTTTTTTTGCATTTCGTATTTGATGCATTTTTTTAAGTGTGTTACTACATTTTCATTTATAATAGATTCCTCCAGTACTGACACATTTACACGCACAGACAGTTTATAACCCTCAGTCTGGCTCCTGGCTTATTGAAGCTCAACATATTGTGGACGTCCTCATCTGTCAGTTATTATAACTTCAGTCACAATCTTCTGGGTATTTTTGTTTTCCAGGGGGTTTTCTTTTTCTTTTATTGCATATCTGCCTATTCTAAAGTAGTGCACTTGTTTTAAGCTTCGTAGTCATCCATGGTGATTCTCAAGCACTTGAAATATTTTCAAGATCCAAGAAAGGAAGTCCAGTTGCTTTGATTTACCTTCTATGTGTCTTAGACACTCTGCCACATATGGAATGATATTTTTATGTCTCTTTTCCCCTCTGTTCAGTGCTGTGATTCAGTCCCCCACATGTCTAGGCTGACTTGAGAAAAGCCAAGTTTGGATGTCCACAGATTTGACCTACTGATTAAATGCTCTTGTGCTCCTTGTCTTTGTCTTTGTCTCAGCTTGATGGTGTGGAGTTCTGATGACATGCAGTCATCAGTAAACAACCAACCAACTCCACAAATAATTTACAAGCGATGCCGATATTTTGTTGTTCTCGTTACTGAATATTTATTTTAGATAATAGCATCTATTTTGTAAAAGAGAGACGATATCATACAATTCTGCAGAAGAAATCAGACCTTGCGAACAAAGTCTGAATCCCACCTGAAGGGAAATCGAAGCTACCACAGCTACAGTTGATTTGACTTTTCCTGATATTTCCCAGCTGGTCCAACTTGAGCATGTTGACTAACAGGTCGAAGGAAATGGAATCATCCAAGCTGTGTAAGAGAAACCAGGAAAAGGATCTCCAGGTACCAGTTTAAACAAATATTCATGGCAGAAACAAACCAAGTGTGGACACACGTCTCAGTCTGATCTCCAGAATCAGATCACACAAATAACAAGTGCAACCGCCGGCGATGACACAGCACAGCACAGCATGACGGGCCTCAGCGATGGGAGGAATGCGTCCTGCAACATCTGGAACATCTAACCTTTATGATGAAAATGTCACACCGTCAAACCACAAACAGCCTGCGAGCTATTTATGGTGTGGAGCTGGAGACACCTGCGCCGTTTCACCCACCGGGGAGGACAATCCACATGACAGAGCTGCCGATTCTGCAGCGGCTCTTATGCAATGAGCTCCAAGCTTGAAAAAAGTTGGAAAGATTTTCTCTTTTTTCAGAAACACAAGTCAAGAGAAGATGCAGAAGAAACAGTTATCATGATATTTCACCAGTCACATGCTGCACGGACAGCATGGATCACTTCTTAAAGTTTACCTGTACGCCCTACGCTCATGCACCTCCACAGACATGTTAGTCCACGTTGGGTCGGCGAGAACCACAACAGCTCTGATTGGTCGGTTTGGCAGCATTGCTCTACTCCATATTTACCGCTACTCCTTCTTCTTTATCACTTTCAAATCAGGTAGAAAGATTGATTGTCTCATTGGTTTTGATGAGACTTTCCCCTGCTGGTGAGGATAAAGAAAGAGTCAGAAACAATGACAATGTGTGGATACTGCGTTCTCTGGAGCCTTGCTGCTTTCATGGCCACGGACACGAGAACAGCAGCTGATGTGCCAGGATGTTATGGTAGATCATTGGGCAGAGAACACGTTTTAGCGTGAATGTATTTATACATTTGATGTGATCGAAGAGCAGGTGGGCTGGCAGGTGAAGATTACAGGACTGCTTAAACCACGACGCACTCAAACAGGTTCTGAATTACCAGAAAAGAGCAGCTGGCAGCTGAAGGAAATGGAGTGGAAGATACAGAAAATGTTTCCCATGAGATGTTAACAGTCTTTACCACGACTTTACTGCCTCATATTCAGTTCCTGAGTGACACACCAACACAAGTCAGGGCAACGTGGATCTGAGCCTCTGTGGGCTCCCGGGATCATCAGTCATCCAACCTGCACACGTCAGGCTTCACACAGATTCATCCTGCGGTCCGTGTGTGTGTGCGTGTGTGTGTGTGCTTGTGTGTGTGTGTGTGTGTGTGCTTGTGTTTGTGTGTGTGTGTGTGTGTGTGTGTGTGTGTGTGTGTGCGTGTGTGTGTGTGCGTGCGTGCTTGTATTTGTGTGTGTGTGTGTGCTTGTATTTGTGTGTGTGTGTGTGTGTGTGTGCTTGTGTTTGTGTGTGTGTGTGTGTGTGTGTGTGTGTGTGCTTGTGTTTGTGTGTGTGTGTGTGCTTGTATTTGTGTGTGTGTGTGTGTGTGTGTGCTTGTATTTGTGTGTGTGTGTGTGTGTGTGTGCTTGTATTTGTGTGTGTGTGTGTGTGTGTGTGCTTGTGTTTGTGTGTGTGTGTGTGTGTGTGTGTGTGTGTGCTTGTGTTTGTGTGTGTGTGTGTGCTTGTATTTGTGTGTGTGTGTGTGTGCTTGTGTGTGTGTGTGTGTGCTTGTGTTTGTGTGTGTGTGTGTGCTTGTATTTGTGTGTGTGTGTGCACCATAAGTGTGAACATGGTGGTCAAAGCCATTTTAGATGGATGGCTGAACTGCTAAACAACTGGAAAGATTTCCTACCAGTAGAAAACATTCCTGGGAAAATGATCCTGCTTGTATTTGGTATCTGACAGGTTCAGATTTTCATGAAATGTGACAAGACCCCGCCTCTTACCCGATGACTGCTGGGATGAATTCCAGCCCCCCGATGACCCTGAGCTGAATGAGGTGGCTCCAATAGTTGGCTGGACGGAGGTCAAACTGAGGTCGAGGCTCTCTGCTTGTGATAAATACTGTCACCAAGACTAAAATTAGAAACAGCAACAACTTCAAGTCCCATCAACCAGATATCGCAATACAAACTCCCATTTACAAAAATCTATTACAATTACAGTTTATTTGAACGCAGCTCCAGGAAATAAGCTCAAAACCATGAGAGGGTTGTGACTGCGATCAGATCAGCTGTTTGACTTCAGAAGTCAAAAAGACCAGACGTAGCTGTGGTGGCTGGAGGGAGAGGCACAACCAAAAAACAATGAACACAGCAGACAGGATCAATTGTTCTGAAAAGTGGACCCAGATAAAGGTCAGGCGAAATGACAAAACTGGTGAAATACATCAGCTAAGCAGGTAAGAAAACCAGCAAATTCACTTGGGAAGATAACTCAGCGGTCACAAGCGCCAGACCTGAAAGGCCACAAAAAGAGCGAGCTGGCTGATGGAGCGGGCTTTGAGCCCCAGTTGGGCAGACTGGAAACGCTGGCAACAAGACCAACACTAATAAATAATACAAATATGAGCAAGGCTGACAAGGATACAGAGCAAGGGAAGAAGACCAGGACCGCAAGTTTTATCAAAATACACGAGCATAAGAAGACACGATGAACCAAACGCCGCCAGGCGACCTGAAATACAGACAAACCTTAAACCACCAGACCCTCAGACGTCCCCCTTCTTCTTTCTTTTTCTTTTTTGCCTCCCCAACCATACAACCACACATTAGATAAAGTTACAAAAATAAAAAATGCAAATTATTTAAAAATTCAAAAGTAAAGAGCAGAATCTTAAAAGTGAATTTGCAACAGGAGCCAGTGGAGGGATGCCAGGAAGGACTTATTTTTTATCCCACTTTAAAAAGCTGCTGCGTTCTGTACAGCTTTCTAACACTGTGGAGGAGACTGATCTAAACCGACATAAAGTACACTGAATTAATCTGACTGAGAGGTCATAAAAACTTTTCCAGGTCTTTTAAAGGGGATTTAAGGCTTCTTAGACCCTGGCAGTCACTCTTTGTTGGATGTGGTCCACTGCTGGCTATGTTCTTGTAGGACTGCAATTAGTAAATGAGTTAATATATTTCAGATATGGCTTTAATTGTACCACTTCACGGAATAAACTCACCACATTTACGGTTTGAACCAGGCCGAGCAGCAGCTCCTTTGTGATTGAGTGTGGCTGCGTGTGTGACCTTGACAGGAGGAAGTTCCCTCCGTCCTTCCCTGTCTGCACCACAGTTCACACACTCAGTACGTGAACAAAAGAACAGGAACACACAGAGATGTCACCTGGAACGTTCTCCTAGAGCTACAGTTCAACGAACTAAATCAGATCCAAAACATGTGAGTTCCTCACTTATCTAGAACAAAAATATCTTGACATGTTTGTTTTGCCTTTAAATAAAAATGATTTATGATTTATATCAGATTTGTGAAGTGAGTTTCGTGGATCCCGTTTGTTTGCCGTGTTTTGTGTTTTGAAGTGAAGTTCGGCTCGTATTCGTTGCCAGCAGCAGAATTAGACCGACAGAAAGGCTGACATGTCGGCCAAAAGCACGAGAGCAGCTGACACTCCTACTGGATGGATGAGAACAAACGCATCATAGGAGAAGCAACCGCTAAAACCTCTTCTAACATGAAGCCTTCTGTAACGGGGCTGGCCGTGTCGAGTTTAGGAAACTCTCACTTTTACCTGACAATTCTCATGACATTGTTGATGGGAATGATCAGAACTGGATTATTGAAGGGAGGCCATCTGCCCAGACCTGCCGGAGGTCTGAGATGACAACAAACACAAAGAGATTAGTCCAGAAAGGTTTGCTGTGACACATAAAAAGAGAAATGGGGTCACCTGAGCTTACTCTATCTATTTATTCTGCTTTATAGCAAAAGAACGTTTTAAGCTTAGGTGGAAAGGGCTTCCTGAACTGGCTCCACACCTAACTGAACTCGTTTCCTCCCACTACACTTCTGGACACTCCGGGAAGCAGCCAGAGGGTGAAGTGCTCCTTTGAGGTGAGGTCTGAAAAGCCCGTCACTCATCCAGTTTGTTCCACCTCTGATGGCAGAACAGACAAGACGAGGAAAGGATGGTGGTGTTGGGACTGTTGTGTTCGGAAAAATCCCAAAATAAAAAAAAGAAAGCACTATGGAAAAGAACCTGGCGACGGCGTGAACATGGACTTTATCGTCTGCTGAGCGAGCTCCAGCTGAGTTGTTGGGGACGTTCAATCGCTCGCTTCATTGGCTGCGTTCTGGTCCACGCCACGATTGTTGTTGGCTGTCCCCACACACACGAGGAGTTCTTGTCGTAAATATTGAACAAGTTTAATACTTATGATCATCAGCGCCGACCTGTTTCGGAGCTGATTATCGGGACAAATTCACTCCTAACACACCTCAGACCACAGGATAATCTGACAGGATAATCTTATAAGGCTTAAGATAATCGGGAGTTGGTCGGGAAGGGGAAAATCGGGACAAAAACAGCCCAATAATCTTTATGTGTGCACCCTGCTTAACGGCGATTACAGAGGTTCAACAACAATAACCGAGAGTCTAGACGACTAGATTCGCTGCTGCTCCTGGAAACGTGGTCCTGCTGCATGACCCGATTTCAGATCTCCACGTTTGGGCTCTCCGACAGATGGCTTCACCATTTTTTATATTTGGTTCTTTAGCTTGGAAAAGATAACATATAATTTATGTTTTCTCCAACAATTTTCGTCAGTCAATGCGCTTGTGTGTTTGAACATGTACAAGGCATGTGCTTGTGCAGAAGCCCAGCAGAGCAGCACCTGTGGTACTGCGTGAGCGCCGATGCCATTAGTCATTGGCAGACGGAGCCAGCTGCTCTAATGCAGTTCTTTGACATTTAATCAGGTGCACACATGCTCTCCAGTGTATTTGTGCAGAATGTGCTTTTATATTCATGTTATGCACAAACAATGGCTGTTCAATTTACAGAAGAGAACAACATGCCAGTGAGATGGTTTTAGTTGGTCCGGTTTGCATCACCACAACCTTCACATGAGCAGTTTTCCTTTGCTCTGGATCTGTAAAAGAAATGATGCAGTAACCAATTTATGTCCTGTGCCAGTTTCTCATATCCTGAGTAAATTCATTTCCACCCAGCAAGGGGTGTTTCATTATGACTTAAAGAAAAATCACTGATCTCAAGTTTGAGGAGAATGAACACTTCCAATTTAACGAGATGGGGACAGATATTGATGGAGAAAGTGACAAAGACAGGTTGAGAATAGAGACAGATCAAAGGGGGATAAAAGGAAGAATGATTGGCAAACTGGAGATCAGTAATACTGGAAAAGAAAGAAAAGAAGGAAATAATGAAGCGATACAGCCAGAAGAGGAAGAAGTTAAAGGTTAGAGAGACAAAAAATAACGGCACAGAGTCACGTGGGAAGGAACGCCTCATCCTGAAAAACACATCAATGTCACCTCAATGTCTTCACAGAAACATTGACACACACACACACACACACACACACACACACACACACACACACACACACACACACACACACGCACACACACACACACACACGCTGCTCGCCTCCCGTTGCTCAACACCCCTTCATCTCAATCACAGTCCTTGTTTTTTATTCTGGTTTATTCTTATTTCTGTGCATGTGTATCCACGTGCTTGTCATAAATCGTAAGTAAAATTAGAACAAAATGTCATTTCAAAGGTGCACAAAAAAGGGCCTTAATTGATACCGGCTTAAATTTTACAACAAAATAAGCTAAATAAGTCAATAAAAGGTGATAAATGCTGACATGTAAGTGTGAGTCCTTGTGCGCTCTTGTACAAACTCGTAACACGTCATCATCTGCTGCTGAAGTTCTGTCCCAGAACTGCAGAACGCAGAGAAACGAAGAGAACGAGGAGAACGAGGAGAACGAGGAGAACGAGGAGAACGAAGAGAACGAAGAGAACGAGGAGAACGAAGAGAACGAAGAGAACGAGGAGAACGAAGAGAACGAAGAGAACGAGGAGAACGAAGAGAACGAGGAGAACGAGGAGAACGAAGAGAACGAAGAGAACGAGGAGAACGAGGAGAATGAAGAGAACGAGGAGAACGAGGAGAATGAAGAGAACGAGGAGAACGAGGAGAACGAGGAGAACGAGGAGAACGAGGAGAACAAGGAGAACGAAGAGAACGAAGAGAACGAAGAGAACGAAGAGGAACCCGGATGTGTTCTCCCACACGGCATGGAGTGGACCTGAGACGGCGAAGCCTCCCAGAATACATTCCGCGCCAACAAGGAGAGAGGAGTGCAAAAAAAGTTATACCTTTGTTTTCGTTTAACAGAATGTAGTTTTAAGATGTTTACTTGTGAGAATTTAATTATTATAACTTAAAATTTCTAGTTGACTTACAAAGATAGCGACTGTATTAAAATTTAAAGGAGCATTTTCCTTGAACTTTTTCCAAACTTTATAACGTGGCTGGCATATAAATGGATTCATGCTTCTGCATCACAACCATGCAAAGTCGATAAAAACAACCAGTAACTACGTCATAGCTGGCATTTACATCTTTGTTGTGCTGGGTGGGTCCAGTTGCAGCGTTGCACCGGCTTTCCTTTTGTTTGCTCCCATCTTGTGCCTCCGCCATGGTGATGGAGCGAACAGATCCCGTGTGAGTTTGAGCTGATCAATGCTGATCAGCGGTTACTGTAGTTAAAATTACAGCAGTCTATGGACCCGATTTGAAGACGGAAACAAGGAGTTGCCAGAATCACATAGAAGGGAAATTGCTACCGAGTGCACCAACCACAGTTACTGCGGTGTGTTTCGATGCAGCAGGTCATTGCATTTCTGCGGAGCTGTAAATCAGGCTATGACAGAGGGTCTCCAGATGTTTCCACCACGGCACACCATATGAGCAGGTCAGAGGGGCAGCGCTGCAAGGCTCTCCGCCCAATAGAGGGAACGGGAATCATTTTTCTGCAAGCAAATTCCAGCCAAAGACGATTAGCGGGTTTAAGCCTCAGTCCGACTCAACAGCCATTGAGACGGGGTCACTCCGACCACATCAAGAGGTGCCCGGGCCACATGTGACTGCAGGCTTTTAGCAGTGTGAACACAATGGGTTCGGAGCCACATTGAAGGAAGTGACGTCGAAGCTGAAGTCCTCTGTAGTCCTGTGTAGGCGGAGGGAAATGTTCATTTATACAACAATGGTGACATAACGTAACGCAAGCGGGAGCAACAGCTCACAAGCACAACTTCACAGACTCATCTGTGTTCCGGAGGGTCAACAGGGCCAGTGTGTCCCTGGGCAGGACTCCTAACCCCCTCCAGAGCCTGGATCAACAGGGAGGGTTGTATCAGGACGGACCATAAAATCAGTGCAGATTATTCTGAAACCCACAAACCAAAAACAAAACCAAAGAAAGATAGATTAACCGGATTATATTTTAACTTCCACTATATACCAATAAGTGCTGAAGAATTTTACACAATCTGCTGAACTCTGGAAATAATAAGCTATTTGCAGTAGCTTTCTGAAGCAGGAGGACAGACTTGAGTTCCCTCTTAGTCGCTGTGTGCAGGTACGGACGCTCTGACCGGGCTCACCATGACAATGACACACAGGCGCACGGATACCTGGTGATCCATCATGACACGGTTATATAACATCTTTATCTGCCCTGCCTCCTCACGTCTGCACATGATCACACAGTCACAGAGACACACACACAATAAAGAATGGTGTCGTGGAGCGAGAAGCCTAAGTGAAATCTTTTGTGATACGCAGACACACGGACACACATGGATGAACGTATCTGCTGTCACACACCCACCGTGGAGATCTCACCGGCCTTCTGTCTCTTCCTGGATGAACCCCAGAGACACAGTATGACTGATAGACTGACGTCAGTGTGTGTGTGTGTGTGTGTGTGTGTATGTGTGTGTGTGTGTGTGTGTGTGTGTGTGTGTGTGTGTGTGTGTGTGTGTGAGAGAGGGAGAGAGACAGACCCAAGCATGACAGGAAGAGATTCAACATTATTTCATAGAAAAGCAGGAAGGACTTTTCAAACAGATGTGGGTTTTTGAAAAACCACAGCACTTTACTTTATTTGAAAACACACACACACACACACACACACACACACACACACACATCTCTGCCACTATATTTTCCTACTAAAATTGAAAATTGTATATTTTGACCAATTTCATAATAAATAAATTAATAAATTAAAGAAAGTAAGAAATTAAGCGTTAACATTTTGTTGTCTGAACATGAGAAATCATACTTGTGTGTTATCAGATTATATTCATTGTGCTTGTCTATCTGTGTGATTTATAAGAATATGAGATCTAATTTTAAGGGAAATTAATGCAGAAATCCATTAAATATTAAATGGTTCACATGCTTTTTCTTGCTTCTGTTAATCCAGTTTAGTCTGGATGGAGTACATGTAAATATGCTCCATTTAACCCTAAAGTATCACACATTCCAACACCTCCCTTCGGTTTAATATTTAAACAGGCTTAAGGGGAAAGACACTACAACTTCACACTCTGCCTGGACTGTGTTCAAGCCATGTCCAAAACCGTTCATACAGGTTCATGTATTGTTTTTGGTCATTTTATGGGTTAGAAAAATCCATCCATGTAGTACCTCTACATGCTTCTTCCTGTTCAGGGTCCCAGGGGTCTGCTGCAGTCAGTCCCAATTATTTTTGAACAAAAAGCAGGGCTACACCTGGACTGGTCTAGATATGGCTTGTGATGGACTGGCGACCTGACATTCACACTCACTCCTTGGGCAGTTTAAGATCACTTGACAATCATGCGTTTGGATGTCGGGAGGAATCTGGAGTCTCCAGAGTAAAGCCACCACAAACGGTGGAGAACATGCAAACTCCATCCAGGAAGGTCCCAGCTGAGACTTGACTTAGGAACCTTCTAGCTGCGTCTTTGCCAGCCACCTTGTCTCTGTGCTGCTATGTTGGAATATCATTTATGTAGACACTTTACGAGACTGAAAACTGCTGTTGTACAGTAAACTAAGTCATCTGGTGTGTTTTGGGGAAGCTTGGAAATCCTGATTGATGATGGATCGGCACTTGTATTTGAAAACTGTCCTAACGCTGTTATAAACACTGTCCTCTATGTCGCCAATGATGCCACAGCTAAAACATGGAGCGTATGTCACCCTTCTACCCCCCAGTATCTAAAACCACGTCAACAGCAGAACATGAACACCAATGAGTGCAAGTTGCCGGGTGCCTTTTCTTTATTGTTGGGAATTTTTCTCACAGCTGAAAAGTGGTAAAGTTATTTCTTAACTATGGCACGTCTGTGTGATTTCCTGTTTAAGCCTTTTGGTTCAGTTAAATGGAGAAACTTAGCCTGCTTGGTTCAATAATTTAAGGTGGTTGGCGGGGTGTCAATAAATCATCATTCCTGATATTTGTAAAGTAGAAATGTCACTTTAAATCATCGACAACAATCCAGCAAACACAGAGGTGCCGGTAAATCTGAACCACAGCTCTGTAATTCAATGGTTTTTGGGAGTCATTTTGCACTTTGTTTCCTCTGGTCACCTTCTCCTGTGAAATCATGCAGCTGCAGGACATAGATGGATGACTGGTGATGCTTTTGGAGATTATTCAAATAATTTGTCAGGATTTAGAACCATGGAAACTCATGTCGAGAACGAGGCCCAGAGCCACCAGAAGAGCGACGATGAGGTGGATGACATGCAGAGCAGCATGCTGGAAGGAACGTTTTTCTATCTTTCATCAGGCTCAGTACAAATGCTTGTCTGAATGATCAAAGTCTTTTTTACAATAAAAGCTCTGGCTACAGTTACTGCTATGTTTATTGTTACCACGGCAACTTTAACACACAAACCAAGTGATAAACTTCATTTTATAGTTTTCAGGTTTTTTCGCTTGTTAAAATGTGACCTGTATTCACTGAAGTTTGGTTGGTTTTGGGCTTCCCGTTTTCTTTAGTACACAACGTAGATCACAGCATTTTCCTGCAGAGTCTAGAGTATGTTGTTGGGATTAAAGGGACAGCTCTAGGTTGGTTTAGATCAGATCTGTCTGATAGATTCCAGTTTGTTCATTTTCATGAGGTTTCTTCAGTACAGACGAGGGTCTGCTTTGGTGTCCCACAGGGTTCAGTTCTAGGGCCAATCCTGTTCAGCTTATACATGCAGCCCTTGGGAAGTACAACTTGTGTTGTAATAGATTCTGTATAAATAATTGACTATATAAATAACATTGAATGGAATGGAATTGAACTTCTCTGTGTTTTTGTTTTTATTCTGCCTTTGAGTTGGCAGTTATGTTTATACGATCTGGATTTTTCTTGACATCCCTCTTCAGAGACAATGTCCTCCTGCAAAAACCAGCCATTCGTCCATGCCCAACGCCTGCAGGACACGGTAGCTAGGACGGTAGGTTGTTGTCTCTGTTCTGAGGGGAAATGGAGACGGGAGAAAACTGTGTTGGTTTGTGACTGGAACTTCAGCGTAGGTGCATTGTCACCAGCCTTCTCACTCCTTGCACCACAGAGATGTCCTCCTGTTGTATGCACCAGACAACATCCAGCTCCTTCAGCACCTCCATCTGTTTCTCTGTCTGAGCCTGGAACTTTTCCAGTTTCCAGAAAGCGTATTCAGTTTGCTCAAGCTGCTTGGATCAGCTGTCCCAGAGCTGAAAGAGCCTGTGGTTGCTTCGGTTGTCACATATCTGCTGTCCCTGCTGTGCCTCCAATGTAGAAAAGTCCTGCCACTCAGGTTCCCCCTCCAGCCGCCACAAACGGTAAAACATCTATAAGGGCTCAGACGCACTTCTCTGGACAATTTGGACGTGAATCAACCTGACTCGCACAGTTTTGGACAGTGACAGGAACAAGAGGACCAGGACAAATCAAACAGGCGTGTGAAGAACATACAGACTCAGTACAGAAAGGAACCATCAGTAGTTCAAACTGAGAAAATGTCTTGTTATGAGGTGTCACTTTAAACCAACTCATTATTGATCTCCATCCAAATATTACTAATATTAAAGTTAAATCTCCTGTCATTATATTTCACTCTATCTGCATTTCACAGAGTCCCAACTTTTTTTGAAATTAGGTTATTTCCAAAATTGGAAAGACTGACAGAAAGAGTATTAATAAATCAGAAGAAAAGGGAGCACTGCACCAGTCTGCTAGAGGTTTCAGTTTTAATACCAGGGATTATGCTGGAATAACATATATTCAGTTGGATTATCTGTGCCGTCTACATAGCTGCCTGTATGACAGCTGAGAGTTGGAGACATTTCAAAAATAACCAGTTCAACCACAGATGAGACGAGACCCACCAGGTTATGTTGTCATCTATCTGTCTCCCATTTCCATCTATTTTTCTCTTTTCTTTTTTTCTACCAGTGTAAAAAGAAGGAAATGTCCCGAGTCTGTTTTCTAATTTCTATCCCTTTCTGATTTCCTCTCCCTCCCTGGTTGATCTTGTCATCTCACATCACTGTCAGCTGATCCTGACATGGCTGCCGGTACTTGCAGTTGCCTTGGTAACATCCTGGCTTGGTTCGGGCATGTACCCAGGCACTCAAGCTGGATGTGACCTTTATGTCATATCCTGATAGCACTGTCCTGGTCAAAGCTCCGACGAGCTGAGTCCTACGTGTTTGCTGGCTCATTACGTCTTAAGTATTTCTATGCGTGTTTTTCATAAAAAAAACAAAAAACTGCTTTTATTAAGACTGAGAAGTGGTGGTGGCACAGAAATAAAGTGGAGAAACAGCCAAATTATTAGATCAATATGAAATAAAAGTAAAAATGTAAAGGCACAATATCTGATTCCACTAGCTGTTTTTATACATGGTTAAGTCACGAGCAGCAACACCCAGACTGTTCAGATGCAAACAGATTATTGAGCATAACTGATGTTAACAGCTGAAACAAAACTAATGAAATGCAAAGAGGAGGATGGAGGGTCAGACAGAAAAACAGATGAAGGAAAAAGACATGGAAGCAGAGACATGACAGAGGTGGAGGCTGGATCTGAGGCAGGTACCGGTAGTGAAAGGTCAACGCTCCTGTGATATAGTGTGCTTAGACAGCATGCTCGCAGCGAGCGGCTGAGTGCCTGTCAACATGATGCCGGTGCACTTCACTGGCTGCAGTCCACATGGAGCACCGCGCAAGGATGGAGGCATCACAGTGCAAAGACCCTGTTATGAACTGAAAAATGTCTGAAAACGATGTGCAATCGTGGCTGGAGATAAACCTTTGCCGTGTGGCCAACCCAGTCTTTTACATGGTAAACATACCAGATCTAGGCACAGAAACTTTCTTCGGCAACGAGCGGTAATCTGCGGAAGACCAGATTGGTTTTATTCCAATGTTTTACGCAACGTCTCGTGTTTTTGGATCTGGAGTGGTATTTCTTTATGTTTTAATGCTTTACATATGGCCAGGGTTGATAACATCGTGTATGACCAGGAACAGGATTTGTTTGTCTTTTTCTGGCCTGTGTTTGTAGGTACGGACACCCTGACATATAGTAGATTATCCAAGATGTCCCACCAACATTGTGGGACACAGCTTACACTAAACCTCAAATAAAGTTGGGCAACCAAACAAAGCAGGATTATTGATGTAATATTCAGCAAACATTTTAAAGGCTGCGGCGACAAAGTAAAGTAATCCTTATTATATGAGCTGTCCACTCAGAGGGGCAGAAGTGCATGAGATTGGATGAAATTTGCAAATATATATATATATATGAATACCCTGCCTTTAATGTTAACACCCTCTTACTATCTGTGCTGCAGGCATCGTTATTTAAAAACCCTAAGTTCTGATGGTCAGGCTTGTTCTGCTGGACTCTGAAGGACTGATTGAGGGCGGTGATTATTAGTATGTGAGACCAAATATCTACAGAAATCCAAAAGCTTGTTCCAAGTCTGAGTTATGTATTCATTTGTATTCCATCAACTGCTTCATTTTTCTCATCTGAATAAAAGATAACTTCTTTTTTTCACTGGATATCCCGTTGAATTCACATTAAGCATGAATACAATTATTTGAATATATTATTATGTGGATAAGTATGTCTGTATGCTGATACAGTTTGATGAAAGTTTTCTTTTTGTGTAGTCGTCACTTTAAAGTGAACCTATACCAGACCAGTGATCAGTGCTGTATCTGCCAACCTTTAAAAAAAGCAGAATGATAACACTATAAATGTACCGAGAACACAGCTGGTTTCATACCTAACAGACTCGAGACTTGACTCGGACTTGGTAAAACTGACTCCTGGAGACTGGGCATGTTTCTTAGTCGCTGTGCTTGTCCAAGCTGCTGAGCTCAGAGCTGCTACTTGTGACATTTTCATAAATGCACTGTGATGTATTAGTAAGTCACTGTTCCCTGCCCAGTCATTTGTCTGAGTGACGTTGTGGAATGAACTCTGGTCTTTCACATAAACAACTTGATCATTTCAGCCTGTTGCCTGTGTGAGCATATTCATGTTTAGCATATTGATGTTTAGTGTGACTGTGAGGGGAAAAACAAATAACCATATTTCTTCTTTGTCCTCATGTGAAGTTGTGCTTTTATTTCACTGCAGTTATGCTTATTTGTGTGATTTTTATGTGCCTGCTTGTTTCCCTTGTGGCCTGCATCTATGGAGGCACAGAGATAAATGGAGCCCCGTGAAAGCGTTGATTACACGGCCTATCTACTGCCTCCTTTGTTTCTCTGCACCACAAAGGGCACGATAAGAACAACAGAGGCAAGGAATTCACAGCATGTAGACAAAGAACCAGTCCAGAGGAAGGAAAAATAGGCAAAGAAGAGTAAAGAGCAAAAAGACAGGGAGGCAAAAAGAAGGAAAGGTTTTCTGCATCATTCATTTGATGGGGATTTTCTACAGTTAAAAGCATTTTTTTAAACCTGCACATGACCTGCATTTACTGTTTTACTTTATGTCTATGAAAAATGTATTTTGCTCTAAAATCTGTGGAGGTCATATTTTGAGAAACAATTTATTTGTTCTGGAGGTGCGCTGCCTTTTAATATGCACACTGTTTATATTCTCAACAACATTAGGATACTGAGAACTATGCACTTGTCTGTCTATTAACTTGGTGTCGTGGGGGCAGCAGCCTGAGCAGCGAGGCCAGGAGCTCCCAATCCCAAGACCTCCCGATCCCCAGACCTCCCGATCCTCAGACCTCCTGATCCCCAGACCTCCCGATCCCCAGACCTCCCGATCCCCAGACCTCCCAATCCCAAGACCTCCCGATCCCCAGACCTCCCGATGCCCAGACCTCCCGATGCCCAGACCTCCCGATCCCAAGACCTCCCGATCCCCAGACCTCCCGATCCCCAGACCTCCCGATCCCAAGACCTCCCGATGTCCAGACCTCCCGATCCCCAGACCTCCCGATGCCCAGACCTCCCGATGCCCAGACCTCCCGATGCCCAGACCTCCCGATCCCCAGACCTCCCGATCCCAAGACCTCCCGATGCCCAGACCTCCCGATCCCCAGACCTCCCGATGCCCAGACCTCCCGATGCCCAGACCTCCCGATTCCCAGACCTCCCGATTCCCAGACCTCCCGATTCCCAGACCTCCCGATCCCCAGCCACCTCCCCAAGCTCCTCCTGAGGAGACTGAGATAAACCGAAGCTTGCTGGGAAATGCAATCTCTCCAGTGTGTCCTGGGTCTTCTTCTTGGAGGAGGAGGGGGGTGAGTTGGTCTTTACTGACTTTGCAAAGTGCCACTCCACACCAACAGGTCACAGTAATGCAAATCATTTAAAATACATTCAAAACAGAACAAAAACCCACTGGAATGAGAAGGAGACACTGAAACAGCTGAACGACGTCATGTCGCCTGCCCACAGCGTATCTGACCAGCACTGAGTCAACGCCATCCCCTCCCGGGGGTTCTTCTGGCCGCACCTGACACACCTGACCCATGGCAGGACCCACAGAGGTCCAACCAGCACTCCAGGTAATGACGTCAGTCATTTAGGCCAGATGTAATCACTGGTACCCAGTATGCTAAACCCCCTAAAACAACCCCACAGTACACCCAGAAGGACACAATCAAACAAATTGTGTAAACTAAAAAGCAGTCATATGAAGGAACTAGCAGAACTGTCATAAATAATGAACTCTGCTGACCCTCAGGAATGACGGCTTTCTGCATTCATTTGTTGTGGAATGGGATCTTAGCTTCATCTAAGTCACAGCAGCAGAGAAATACAATGTGCTAAAGCTTATAACATGTTATAACATGAAACAATTATCATTTCTTGTGCCTTTATTGAACTCACTCTTCCAGGAGCCTTACTGCTACAGGAGTCAGTCCAAGTCCTCCAGGGCCACTGCCCTGCAAGTTTTAGATGTTTCCCTGCATCTAAACACCTAATCGTCTAGCAGCAGCTTCTGCAGGTGAGCTGTGCCTTACATAATGACGCATATTCTTCTCAGACAATCTGACTTTGAATTCAGCATTGCGTAGACCATTTCCCTAGAAACATCTAAAAGACGCAGGGCAGTGACCCGTGAGGACTTGGAGCCTCTCTGAGAGGTAACTGGAGTCAGTAGTTTGCAGACCAGGAATCTAATTAATGAAATGAGTTTAGAAAACAAACTTTTTAAGAGAAGCATCTGCTGATGTGAACTGTGCTTTACCAAAAGGAGATCTTTGAACAAACAGTTGATGAAGAGTTTGTGACCTAAATAAAACCCGAAAAGGAGAGTTGGGCGAACATCTACGATAACGCCAAATGCAGGTCGTGAGTGACGTGAAGAACTGAAACGTGACAGCTAAGGCTTGAAGATGTCACTGGAACAGGCAGAAGCTGCTGCTTTTCAAAATAATAGCAATAATAATACTAAAACTTAAAAAGAATTGTGACTCTTAAGTGTGCCAACATGCGTCTTGGCAGTTCAAGACAAATGGTGGATGAAATTAGCAAAAAAAGTCAAATATTCTACGAAGAATACGTATCATTATATGCAGCACAGCTTATCAAAATCAGCCCCAGCAGTAATGTGGAGGCCATCGTGATTTCACCTCGATTCTCTGCCTCAGGAGCTGCACCTCTAAACCTAATTTCCAAAGTTACCAACAATACCCTTTTAGGTGTCAGGTGGCTGTCATCCAAATGAATTTTAACTCGAAATTCAGTGATGTGGCAGGACACTGAATCCACCACCAAAATGGACTCGGAAAATGAGAAGCCATCTTCCGGAGTGGTCCAGTCAGAGCCCAGATCCTAACGCCATAACGAGATGCTGTGGAATGATCCAAGAGGGCTGTTTACACCAGACATCCTAAAATGTGTCTGAGCCGAAAGCCTCACGAAGAGGAACGGTCAAGCGTTCTTCCTGACGTTGTGCAGCTCTGACCCAGAGATACTGAGAGTGCTTGCTTGTCATCATTGCTGCCAAATGAGGTTTGACTGTCTTTTAACCTCAAGGGTTTACTTACTTTTTCTCCACCACTGTGAATTAAATCATTACAAGCAAAGTGTGTGTGTGTCATATATTGTAACTTAGATAAAGATCAGATCACATTTTAAGGTAAATCAGTGCAGGGTTCACAGACATTTCTTGTCACTGTGTTTATTTTCTATTCAAGCTGAAGTGAACATGTATATTATCTATTTGGTTTAAAAATACCGTACATCCTAACACCTCTCTGGTTTGATATAAAAAGAGGCACAAGGAAAAAGAGAGGAGGGAGAGACAATAAAACTTAATTCTTTTCATCGCTTTGACCATCTCCAAGCCACACCCATCTTCTCCCATCCAAGTTCTGATTGGTCCATCTGCCAGCAACAAACTGCTCCCCCCCTCCCATCCTCTCTCCCCAGTCCTCCCTCCCTTTGCCCCCGGTCTGTGTCTGTGCTGCTCACCAGTGAATGAGTCCGTTCAGACATAAGCCGTTCAGCAGCGCAGCCTCTTTCTCTGTCACCATCCTTCACTCTCTCACTCCATCCTTTCACCATCGCTGGAGCAGCCAGTGGAGCATCGGCACGGCAACGGAGCAGCACAGGATCGACAGAGAGGGGAAGTCGCTGAGAGCGGCACAACCGTACCTACATTTCCATCAGCAACAGCAGACTTATCAGCTGTGAAGCAGTTCAAAGCAAAGCAGAAGCAACAGATAATCTTTGGGTGCAACTGTTGCTGAAACTGATGTTACCCCAACTGACCTGGGCTTGGAGACGGAGCTGAGTGCCATCAGCTCCTGCAGCTGGAATCTCCAGGATTCTGAAAGACAATCAAAGCAGATGGAACCAACTATGCCGAACACCAAGGACAAAAATCGTTGATTCATTCAGGAGGCAGCGTGGTTCATGCTGGGCGTGAACATCAGCGCCACCATCAGCATCTCCTCCCTTCAATCCTTCTTCGTGGGGGATGCAAAGCTCACAAGGCATTCCAGCTGTGGATGCACCAGCAGAGGCTGAAGATGTTCGAGTGACATGCAGAGTTCAGAGTTGTGCTGTGCTGTGTTGTGCCACCTACAGACACCAGTAAGACACTCGTACCCTGAGTTCTGAGGACAGCAAAGGCTTGAAGAGAAGGATGATGTGCATGAAGCAAGAAGCCCAGAGCTAGAAGAGCGATGGCAGGAACACGAAGATAGTCAAAGATAGAAGTTCAGCTCTAGAAAAAAATAAGTGAGCATCCACATCTTGGTCCTCGTTCTTGTCTCTAGGATGTTCTCAAGAAGCATCTTGCATTCCTTTTGACATCCAGACAAAGAAGAAAATCCTTATTTCCTGTCAACTCATTCTACAGTCTGCTGCGAGTGAGTTTCTGCACCGGTTTCTGTCGGTGTGACCTTGTTGGTCTTTGTGCTCGATTCTTCTTTTCGGGGTGAGGTGGATCTGCCGTGGGGGGCAGCCGACAGCCATCCAAGACGCCGCGAGCCGTACTCCGCGTGAAGAATGCCCAGCCGCGCCTGGCCAAGCCGGCCGACCCGGGGCCGACGCCGGGCCTCTACATGGAGAGGTCACAGAGCCGGATCAGCCTGTCGGCGTCCTTCGAGGCCCTCGCCATCTACTTTCCCTGCATGAACTCCTTTGATGAGGATGACGGGGGTAAGTGAGAATAAGTGAGAATGAGAAAGAGGCACAACTGTGACAGGAATGATGGATCTATTCATGAGTCCAGAAGAGCCACGTTATTTGTCGAATGTGTTCAGGAACGCCGCTGCTTCAGCATGTCAGTGAGTGGCAGCTTCATTTTAACATGTGCAATTCACGCTAGCGACACCGAACAATGTTTCACATCAGCTGTTTGGTGTGTTTGTTTGGTTTGTCACGGCTAACTTTGTTCATAGCACAAATATCACATTTTTAATGTTAGACCTGATGTGAACCGACAGCGTTCAGTGGTGAGCACGGTTAGTGAACTCTCTTCTGGACGGGAGGCTTTTCTCTTCTGAAATGGTTTTTGGACAGTTGGCTGCACAAAAAAAGAGAGAAAAAAGAAAGAAAAAGAGATTTGAAGACATTCTGTTGAAATAAAAGAGACTGCATGGGTATCTAGGTAATTAGTTGAATAGATTAAATAAGATATATAAAAACATCTGTATGTGCTTGCATATGTGTGTCCAGTGTGTACTGTGTGTGCTGAGTGCCATTATCTGTTTATATGTGCCTAAAGTGGCAAATGTTTCTGAAACAGAGCAAGACGGTTAATATTATAACTGTCTGTAAATATAACATGAAGTGGTTAAACTCTCAGAAATATCAGTGTTTACCTGAATAACACGCAGCCTTCAAATAGACGCTTGAAGTCACATCATATTTCATAGATAAATATTATGCTTTTTAGATAGTTATGAATCTTTATACAATTCAGATATTAAAAAATGGCAAGGTATTTTGATGAAACTCGTGCAGGCATTAGCACACACTTTGTGTGAGGACGAGAGCCCGAGAATACCTGCATGTTTATCTCTGACTGAGATTATCGGTGGAATCAAGCATTTTCCCAAATCTGATGCAACGGATGATGTAATGCAGTTTTGATCTGGACTTGTATTGTTGCCACATAACGTTACTCCCGTTTTTGCTGTCGCACTAATCCTGTCTGGAAAACTGCAACCGTAGATCATCTTTATTATACAGAAAGAGGAAAAGGGCTTTTTTTTTCATTTTCTGTTTTATAGACGGCTCTTTGGAAGAATGTGTATTTGCAGGTTTATTTTTGCACTCTTTTCAGTCCCGTCTTTACAATATCTGTTACTAACACTTGGTTTTCGGGGGTGGAACCAACCGCTCCACTGTTTCTCTAAGACCTTACTTATTTCTTTCCCACTTGACATTGTGTTAACACAACCCTACATGCTTTAGATCAGAAGACTGCCTAAGCATCTGCTTTCATGGAGGTTTATACATCCGGTGCCAAACAGTTCTTAAATCCCCACAATAAGGAGGTGGTTAGTATTGCCCCCATGATTTTATTCTCTTTATGGCTTCATTTATGTTAAATAAATAATGGCACAGCGAAAAAACATTGCATGTTCTTGTTTTTTCTGAGGTGTATTTGTCTAATACTAAAACCATGTTTTCTCATTTTTCATTGAAGAGGGGCCACTAACTTTTGCACATGATTTTGCACCAATCATCCTTAACATTAAGACCACCCGAAGAAGTCGCTGAGGGTCCGACTGCTGACCTCCTGAGGGAGGCGGCTACTGTACGTTATCCCTCTGTGGTCATGATGTGATGGCTGATCGGTATGTGGCACATGACAAATGGCAGTTAGCAGTAATAATGAAGCTGATCTGAGCTCATCAGTTCGCAGATTCCTTTCTCACCTGAAGTAGTGGTAACGTCTGTCTTTCCTGTAGTCATTCAGCTGTGTTCTTCATGGTGTCCCAGGTTGCTCTGACATCACTGTTAGAAGAGGTTACACGAGTAAAGGTGCACGCGTTTGAAGACATGGTGAAGAGGGAATGACTCTCAACAAGAGCACGCAAGCAGCCACAGAAGGGAAGAAACAAAAGCTTTAACTTTCAACAGACGTGTCATAGAAGCATGAAGGTTATCAGCCTCAAACCTTCCAGAGCAAGAACCACCTCACCACGGTGCTGTCCAACATGTAAAATGAGTTTTATTATGAAATCGCCGTGTAAAATAGCTAAAACGATGAAGATTTTCTGTGCTCCTCTGCCAGGCATGATTGAATTTAACGCTGCAAAACCTGCACCTGCTGCTCTTTGTGCAGCATGTAAAAAGGCTCCGTTTAAGTCCACCGCTGTTGCTTCTGTGCAGACGTAATATTCTAGGATGGTTTGGTGGTACGTTTTATTCACATTGCTCCTCTACAAGCCTAAATTAGATTATTGTGTGTTAGAATAGATGACAGCACAATTACAGAAAAGAACAAGTAGGTTTTGTTTGGAGGAAGCTGGAGGAAAAAGCTTCTTCTAAATGAAAAGACATTGAGGGTCACCAAACTGGATATGAACAAACAACAGCGCAAACACGTCAACTGTCAAGCACGGTGGTGGACGGTTGATGATTTGGGCATATTTTGCCACTGCAGGACCTGCTCACCTTCCATCAACCTTCCAAGTGACCATCAACTCCTCTATTTAATAAATAGATCTGAAGACAAATATGAGGCTGTCTGTTTGAAAGCTAAAGCAGGGCTGAAACCGGGCCAGAAAACAGAACAATGACCCACAGCACACCTGGAAATCTACAGCACAGGGGCCAAGAAGGAAATATAACCTGACTGAGATGGAGCCTCAAACATTTTGTGCAAATGCAAATATCTGCAAACCTCGCTGAAACAAAGGATTGTTGTTAAGGAGACTGGGCCAAAAAAACAAACAAAAAGCCCCAAAACCTGATCAGCTCATTTAGAAAACAAATACAAAGACGTCCTGCCACTAACGATGTCTCTACTAGCTGTTTAACTATGAGGTAAATTCAGTTTTTTACATCTTCTGCATTGTTGCCTCCGTTTGTTAATTGAATACAGACGTGGTGACATGTGTCATGTCTCGTTGTTCATCTCAGGTTTCATATCTCTAAATTTAAGACCTGATAAGGAACAAATGCTTTTAAAAAATGATTATGCCTGATTTGTAAAATCATAATCCCATGAAAATCTCAGCATTTACACGTACACAGGTGAGCGTGAGCACACAGGCTCACACGCACAAATGACGAGCCTGTATGAGGTAATCAGAGCGGCGCCGCAGGCTGTGGTTTGTAGCGCTCAGACTAATTAAATGTTAATATGGCTGCTGATTGTGGCTGCGTGCAGATAAACAGAGGCCTGATTGCAGGTTAATTCGCTCACTCTTTTCTGTCCCAGTGTCTCTCTGTTAGGCTTTCACTCTGTCAGAGCCATTTTCCATCTGAAGTTTAAAAACCTCATTAGAAGGTTAACACTGTCTTTCCTCCTCAAATTGCCTTTTAATTGCTCCAACTCTTCTTTTCTCTCTATTTCTCTCCATTGCCCACTCTCACCGCGGCCCTGTTCAAACCTGACGTTAACATCCGTCTTTGGGTGATCTGATTGCAAGTATCCAGCAGTTATACGCTGCCTGGCCAAAAAAACAGTCACCACCTGGATTTAACTAAGCAAATAGGTAAGAACCTCCCATTGCAAACATGTTGATCACTGCAGTGATTAACATGTTTCAGATGGCAACAACTAATTAAACTTATGTAGTGAGTAGCTTCCGCTTCCTGGAAGAAATGCAGTCAGATATCATTTAATTGTTGGGTGACATCTAATTATCTAATCTAATCTAAAATCATCAGCAGAATTCACTATAAGATGTAAACGAGAACAGAGTCTTTTGACATAATAATGATGATGAAAAAGGCTTCACTTTGCTGCTGAGAATAAATACAAGAGTCTGAAGTGATGTAAAGAGGACGGATGAGTCTACATTTGTTCTGTTTCAGAGTAAAGGGAGAATCAGGGTAAGAAGCGTGGTGTATCATCCTCTGGGTCATGCACACCTGTGGCGGCAGTATTATGATCTGAGACTGCTTCAGTTCGTCAGGTCGACACTCAGCAACCTTATGCATCCAAAAAAACGTCAGCTTACTCCTGGATCATCCAGAATGACCAGATTTTTCCATCAAGTTTCTAATCTTCAGCAGCACAAATAGTGAAAGAATAGTTCGGCGAGCGTGAGAGAACGTTTTCACAGGTTGATTGGCCACCGCCCAGTCCACCACCCAGGCCACCGACCAGTCCACCGCCCAGTCCACCGCCCAGTCCACCGCCCAGGCCACCGCCCAGGCCACCGCCCAGTCCACCGCCCAGTCCACCGCCCAGTCCATCACCCAGGCCACCGCCCAGGCCACCGCCCAGTCCACCGCCCAGTCCACCGCCCAGTCCACCGCCCAGGCCACCGCCCAGTCCACCGCCCAGTCCACCAACCAGTCCAGCGCCATCAGTGTTTTAGACGAGTAGCAGAAGGTTTCACTCAGAGGGCGGACTCCCTGCTGACTACTACAACTTCTTGGAAAAAAATGAACCTAGTTTCAGATGGAGATAAATGTTGAGACTTTACATAAGCTTAACAGAAAAGATGATAATTGTGTCACAATCAAAGCAGAAAGGATGGTCCAACAAAATAGTATATGTTTTTTTGTTGGTAATTACTGTATAGTGTAATTATTGTATTAGTATTTAGACTGTAGAACAACTTGGAATTCTGAATTCTTGGAAAACTTGCAAAGTAAAACAGTTTTGTATTATTTTCCAGGAGCTAAGATTGAAATATCTAAATATCCAAGTATTTCATTAATTATCCTATAAAGGGTTAATGATTTGAGAATAAATAAAGGTAAAAGACAGGGTTAATTGAGTTGTCTGTTGTATAATAAGTAATCAGCAACAGAAACGTGACATAAATGAAAACTCCCTGCACCTCCTGCTGACGATCCGACAGTCTTTAAATGTGTGATGTAGCAGCTCAGGTGTCACATTTCAGGCGACAGACGAACTGCTGATAATAACTTACATAACAGCGTAAATGTTAAACATTACAAAATGAAATGGTCATTCAGCCTTTTAGAGATTTGTCCATAAAGATTCTTCATTTGACTTCTTAAGCCAACATCAAGCACTTGCTCGCGAGAAAGAGAAAAGCCTGTGAAACTGTGAAGTTTACGGAAATTTGTTAATTGTCTGAGTGAAAACTATTGTTTGGGGCATTTTGTTGCCCATACTTTCTCATGTTCCACTCCTGGTTGTGATTTTTCACACTTCCTTGTCAAGTGTGCACTGGTTGCAGTCTGTGATGGTTTTTACATGAAAGTGAGAAGTGTCCTAATTCAGCATGCCTCTTCATCAAAACCCATCTGATTTACTTTGAGTTTCCTGCTTCTGTAAACTTAAACATTCTGCTCTAAAGTAGTGCCACAGAATGAGACTGTTGGTGGAATAAAGTATTTACTGAAGTAAATAATTAGGCTAAATAATGGTCTTATAATAGCATCACATTAATGTTATTAGGGAGGAACGTCTTTCTGAGCAGCATCTTCTCACTCATGCAAACAACAGTTCTGTTATTATTATACCTCATAATATGTGCTAAAATGTGTCAGAAATATCAGAAACACCCACAGCAATAAAGCAAACCAGCTTAAAACATGCTTTTAAAAAACTGTTTTACAGAACAAAGATAAGAAGAACATTTCAAAATCATATGAAGTAAAAATTAAACTTAGCACAAAAGTAAGGTAATTTGTGTTTGGTAGAATATTTCTTTGTTGTAACGATGCCTCTTGGCAATACATCTTATTCCATTGGAAATCCTGTTTATTTCCCGTTTAAATGGCACCACATTTGTAAGGAACAGACATTTGTGGAGGAGCAGAGCTGAGCATGTGGGTTGGACCCTTGAAAAAATTTGCCAAATCTTTTCTGCCAACACCAAACAACTTTGACTCTTGTTTCTTGTTGGGTGGATTGGATGATTAAAGTTTGAACAAACAACACATATTGGCAATTTAACAATGATCCATTGAACAAACAGGAGCCTCGGTATTGTGTGAAACAACCAAACAGCCACAACAGCCTGGCTCCTCCTCCTCCTGCTGGCCACCAGCCTGGCTCCTCCTCCTCCTGCTGGCCACCAGCCTGGCTCCTCCTCCTCCTGCTGGCCACCAGCCTGGCTCCTCCTCCTCCTGCTGGCCACCAGCCTGGCTCCTCCTCCTCCTGCTGGTCACCAGCCTGGTCTCACTGCGGTGGGACGGCCTCCCATTGTTCAACCAGCCTTTGTCACAAGTCAGCCACCGTGGTCGTGTTGGTCACTCTGGCACAAACAGCACACCCAGACTGATCCCACAAGTGTTCAGTGGGGTTGAGGTCAGGACTGCTGGCAGGTCATCTCATCCTGTCCAGTCCCAGATTCTGGAGGTGGTCTCTGATAAACCTGCTCTGTGGGGGCGAGCGTTGTCATCTTGGAGGACGGAGTTCAGTCCCAGGTTGTGGAGATATGGGATTACCACTGGTGGCAGAACCTCATCTCCATGTTACCAAAACCAGTGCAAACAGGCCTGACGTTGAAGGGCAGTCATGGCAGGCCTCCTGGCAGCCCTATGAGACCGGAGATTGACTGCATACAGTCTGTTCCGGATAGTCTGGGCAGGAAGCCATCTGCCATTTCGTCCTGCAAACCTCAACTGCAAATCTGGAGAAGACAGTCCACGGTACTAAGTGCTGACAGGGTGAGGAAACGGTCTTATTGCGTGTACCGGAAGCTCAAAACAAGTCTATGGCAACAACAGAATAAGCTGTTTGGCAGCGGAAAAACAGATTTTTCATGGGCACAACCCACATACTCAGCTCTGCTGCTCATCCCACAAATGCATGTTTCTAAGAAATGTGGCACCATTTAAAAGGGAAATAAACAGGCTTTCCAATGGCACAAGATTTATTGCCAAGATGCATCGTTACATCAAAAAATAATCTACTAAACACACATTTTCTTCCTTTTTGTGCTAAGTTTGAGTTCTGCAGCATCATGCCTCTAGTGATGCGCTACACAAGGATTTGTGGAATGACTGAGAGGTTTTTATTCGTAAGTACTTTTGCTTTGATACACTTTTAAAACGAGAATGATCAGAAGACTGGAATGGATGGTTAAACTGTGGTTATGTTGCAGATTTACCAAAGCTGGTTGTGATTCACAGAGCTGACTGTATAGTTAAAATTACCAGTTGGATTTTTATTTTAGACAGTGTGTTGGATAAAAAAAGGCTCATGCTTGTCGTTATAACACAAACTGCTTCAACATCACAAGAAAATGTAATGACTCACCATTTTCAACGGATTTACTCAGGAAAATGACTTGGGGTCTCAAAATAAAAAGAAACGTGTCATACTTTATTTCTGTCCACTTTGGCCACACTTTGCCAAGCTGGCAAACCTGAGCAGGTTACGTCATAAATTAACGTATAAACGTGTGCTTTATTTTGATGAAATGTGGCCTATTTTCCATCTCACAGAAAACTGATGCTTTATATCGATACACGTTTTCGATACAAGAAAAAGAAAATACACATAAATTATTTGTTTTTAGATTATATTTTGTTTTCCTTCTTGTGCACATTTGATAGTTTAGATTTAAGAGAGAAATGGTTGGAAGTAACAAAATAACAGCAGGGGGAAGAAGTAAAATGAAAATGTAAGCGTGAAGGTTCCTCATTAGGTGTCCTTCTCACAATTAACTTATCTTTAAGCCTCTCTTCCTTCCTGTTGCATCTGGTTTTCCTTCTCTTGCTTCTTAGGAAAACAGGGTACTTCTTTTTCTAATAATTTCTCATGAGGTCTATTCATTTCTCTGCCATGATTTCAGTGTGTTCCTGCTGTCAAAGATGAAAGAAAAGCGCATAAAGCTGATTTCCTAACCAAATTAATGCCACAGTTGTGAAGTTAAAATAAAATAATGTGTTGGAAAGCTTTCTACCCACAGGACTGCTGCGAATGTGGCTAATTATGTATAAGGCCACAAAAATGAGGCAGAAAGATGCATGGAGCTGATGTCAACCGTGTTACTTGTAGTACCGAGGAGAAAAATGGGGAGAAGAAGAGGAAGATGGAGGTCTCTGGTGTGCTTCTGAGCTGGAGAGACGGCCCAGAAAAGTCAGGAATAAAAAATGGACTGCTGGGAAAGGAGGTCTATTCTGTAGGGAGGTGGAGGCAGAAGGGGGAGGTGGTAGCTGCAGGTGTTCATTTGTTATACTGAGCATATATGGCAGCCCAGAGGGCGTTCGGCATGTTGCAGATTACTGCAGGAACAGCGTCTGCGGTTGTGGTTGTTAAACCATTAAAGCCATCCACACAGCGGTGCTGCCACATCAACACAGAAAAGACGCCCTTTTGAAACCGCCACCGTCTCCCTCCGTTAAATCAGATAGCAACAAGAATCAGCTGTTCGACAACAGCCCCTTTGGTAAGAGTTGTGCGCTGTTTTCTACAGCGCGGCGCCTCCTGATGCTGCACACACCAGTTAGGTTCTGAAACTACCTCCACTGCTGCTTCTCACTTTTACACGAGACGCATCAACCTTTCATTCCATAAACAGCACAACAAGAAAGCTCGTTAGTCCTGCTGCGGATAGAGTGTGTGAAAGAGTTAAAAGATGGAAAATAATTGTTGTGATTATGGAAAAAACACCAGTCTGCCATGAAATCACACCCACCTACTTAATATCGGGCAGGTCATCCATATCCGACCAACACAGCTGCATCCAGAGTTGGACAAAGATCTTCAGGAGCATCCTGCTATGACTTGAAGCATCAGGCATCAGAAACACCGTCCACCATCCAACACCGTGAAAAACACAAGAGACAGCATTTTAATTGAGTACATGAGACCGTTGGTTTCTTCGGGAAGTGAAGTTCTCAGGTGCTTCAACTAGAGACAAAGACAGATGAAAGCGCCACTTAGATTCTTCTTCAAATGTACTGATATATAATGAATGAGAGGGTGATTTAATTCTTCATACCACATTCAGTTAACAACTGTGCTTTGTCTGTCAATGACAGGAATCTCCAGGAAGAAATGTGAATTTGTTGATCCAACTTGCTTTGACAGCTGTGTGCTTTTGTCTCTGATGACAGGTTAACTCCTCTCTTCCTGCTTCCAGCTGCTAAATTGGTTTGATTTGTCTTTTATGAGTGAACTAAATGCAGACTTCTTCTCTTCTCCTATCGCTTCACTTATCTACTGCACCCTCTTTGTTGTTGTCAACCTGTTTTTCTTTTCAGTAGTTAACCCCTTATTCCCTCTAACTTTCACCCTCTCATCCAGCCTCTTTTCTAGTATGAATCCAGTTTTGCGTCTTATGTCTCCTTACACTCGTTTCCTAGTCTTTCTTCTGTGAACTGAGTCTTCAACTCCGTCCAGATTCCTCTCTATTAATCAGATAGGTGATCACGTTGGCTTCTTGCCTGCATGGTTCTCGTGCTTACACTTCCCAACAGCAGTCCTCCAGGCTGGACGTTCACTTAAAACCTGGCATGTTCTGAAGGACAGGCACTCAGACATGTGGGTCCTGATTTGTCACACATTCGCTTTTCATAGGAATCCTGCAGATTGCTTTATTGATGAAGAGAACTTTGTGCAAACTTTCCCCATTCCTTTTTGTTTTCTCTACTATTATTAGAACAGTACTTGTTTTCTTTCATCCACAGGATCTGTGCAAAAACATGGAACAAATTATTTACAGACACCAAAGTGGAAACTGCAAACTCTGGTGAAGTGAAAACTAGTAGCCTTCTACAACTGATATCTAATCATTTTACTACAATAAAACCGTCATTAGAAACCTCTTTGAATAGATAAATGTGCTCCAAACAAACTTGTGAAAGCAGTATTTTCAAGTGATCCCATCCACCCCAGATATGTTTTACACATCCACATGGTCCTTGTAAGGTTTACATGTGTTTCTTGGTGAAAAGAGAGTTGAAAGGCAAAGCTTTTCGCTCTCAGCTTTCATGCATGGTCACGAGCTAGTTGTGAGCTGAATGAGGTTGTGAATACAAGCTGCCAAAATGTTTTCTTTCAAAAGGTGGCTGAGCTGGTGCCTAAGAGAAAGGATGAGGAACACAGTCATCAAGGAGTCTAGAGGTCCTGCTCCACCTGAGTGAGAGCAGCCAGCTGAGTGTGATGGAAATGTGTTATTTCACTCTCTCAGTTCCTTTATAAGAATACATTCAGCCCAGACCAGTTGGGTTCAGCTGTCTTACACAGCTGCAAAGATTGCTATGAGAACGGATGCTATTTTGTCTAAAAACAGATCAATCTCCTCTGACAAAACTCTTGTGCTGTTGGTTTTATTCTGTGCCATTTCTTCATTTTTCATTCCTCAAAGGTGCATTTCTGACCCTTTGCACACAAAGACAAATTAAATTCACTGAAGTCTAGCTATTTGTCAAGTCTTCATTATTTTAAAGTTATTATCTTTAGTCTTAATCTGATAGTCATCTAGTGATTAAAACATAAATTTAAAGAGTTATTAGACATTTTCTTCCACAACACTGAAAAACAGTAGTTCGGGCTGATAAGGATTCTTTCCTGACATCCTTCAGAGGAGGTGTTTCAGACATGTCCATTAGATGAAGGCACTGGGGAAGACCCAGGAGTTGCTGGAAAGATCTTATATCTGGACTGGTTTGGGAAGACCTTGGTGCCCCTCAGGTTGGACTAGAGGATGGTGCCTGTGGAGAGGGCTTTGTGAGCTATGGATGGATAGATGATGGATGGATGGATGGATGGATGGATGGATGGATGATGGATGGATGGATGATGGATGATGGATGATGGATGATGGATGATGGATGATGGATGATGGATGATGGATGATGGATGATGGATGATGGATGGATGATGGATGGATGGATGGATGGATGGATGATGGATGGATGGATGGATGGATGGATGATGGATGGATGATGGATGGATGGATGGATGGATGGATTGATGGATGGATGGATGATGGATGATGGATGGATGATGGATGGATGGATGATGGATGGATGGATGATGGATGGATGATGGATGGATGATGGATAGACGGGTGGACGGATGGATGCGTGGACGGTTAATGATTTGTCACACAGGCTGAGGTGTCTAAACTTTAATTTTTAATCACACGTAACTTTCTTTTCAACTTTACGAGAAATGCAGGAAATGCACTTTGCTGGGTTTAAAGAAACTGGTGTTGGGTAGCTCGCTGAAATACTGAAATCTTATATTTTAAAATGCATATAGTATAATTCTATTTGAAAATGCATACCTTTTTCCCTATTGTTAGTTGTTTTTGAAGCATTACTGAGCTTGTTTTGATTTAAAAACTCTGGGACTGGATTACAACAATAATTATTAGAAACAAAGACTGTTCAGTCAAACAGAACTCTCAGAATCTTGATTCAACTCAGCAATTTAAAGTAATTTTATTAACAAAAAAAGTAAAAAAATTGATCTCAGAATTGACTAGTAGTGGATAATTCAACAGTTTACTCAAAGTCCGGAGCCTCAGTAAGGACCAGCCTGTGTGAGTCTTTAAGACACGGCAGCACCAACATCGCCGTTCCTCCGCCGCTTATTTCCCAATACTTTTATTCTATGAACTGTACATTTAGGACAGATCAATTAAGATGAATATTTACATAGTGGGCGTGAACCAGTTTGGCTTAATGTTATGCTGCTAGTTAGATTCATCATGAACACCTTAAAAGCCGAGATGATCTGGTGCTTTTGCTGCATTCAGTTAGTAAATGTAGCTGAATTTTCTACCAAAAAGCCAGTGATTTTAACTGGTGGAGCTCAAGTTCCCAATTAATGGTGTCTCTGCTTATTGCAGTGCCAGGAAGTAGTTCGATGTAAAGAAGTTTACTTTGACTTTCCTTGTGTGACTTGCATATTGGAGCGTGCATCAGCACGAGTCATAACTTCTTTAATGACACTTCCATGATGCAAATATCGTTTTGCTTAAGTGGTGAGGCATAAAGCTAAAACTGCCTGAACTGATGGACGAGCTGTAAAAGAAACATTTCTCCACCAGCAGCATTTTATGGCTGAACGGCACCTCTGCCAGCCTTTTTTGAGCAAGATGTTGTTTGTTGCTTACGGAGCTTATGAGTGTTTGGAAAGTGTTCAAAAGCAGGAAATGTGCCATCGTTATCTTAATTGAAGTCACACTCTCCAATTTTGTTATTACTCATAGAAGAGCTCAATGTTCGTTTTATTAGAGTGCTATGTTTCAATTTTTTTTGTCAGTTTTTAGGATGTTTTTGATGTCTGTCTGCAACTAATTTCCAAAAATAATGACAACATGTTGAATTTAATTTGTCATAATGTTCCTTCCATGAAGAATCAATTTTGATGAAGAACCAGGAAATTCCCTCGTAAAATTTTGAAAACACAAAATAATAATTGTGTTTCCATGCTTTTGCTTTTTTAACCTGGAATGTGTTTCTCATTCATCCAAATCAGCAATCACAGCACTTTTTATCATATAAATCTACTTTACATACAGTATTCTGGGCTTTTGTCTCTCCAAGCACAATGTATATTGTTATTATGATGGGTTCAGGTTCTTGCCTGAGCACACTTGAACATGTGAAGGGGCTGGTAACTAACCCAGTGATCACTGACTTAGAGGGTGGCCAATCGTCTATGTGAGTCACTACCCCAAAATACCTTTTGTAGAATAGGGGCATTTGTGGGAGCAACTGTGACCCATCTGCACTTGTCCTGGTTTTGGTTTCAGAGGGACTTTCCCAGTGGAGCACATAGCAGGTAAACAACCCTCGTTGCAAAACCAGGACAAGTTGTCATCTCACACGATTAAACTTTTACAGTGTAACAGCTGTTAGGCCATCTGAGTGTATGAAACACTCAAACAGAGGTTACAAAGTGTAGAAACACACACAAAGAGTAAAAAACGCTTAGAAAAACAGGTCCTTGCTTTCACTAAGGTAAATGTGGTATTAAAATGCCAAGTTTGAAGGATGTATTGACATCTAGTGGTAAGATTCTAGGTTTCAGCTCACGTTTGTGACCAAAATGTGAAAGTCATGTAAGACAAAACCCTTTAGTGTTAACATTTTGGTTTGAACCTCACAAATGAATTATAAATCTTATTTTCACGATTATCTACATTAAAAAAATCTATATGTATGAATATGTTACTGCATTCCTGCCAACACTCTTTCCCTTAGATGTTGTTTTCCTTTGCTCATAATGCTTAAATAAGATGTTTCCAGTGGGAACTACCTTTATTATCTCAGTTCAGCTTTTGGTTTCTGTCCCTGTTTATCTTAAACCACCTGGTGAGGTTGAGACACTACTTGGTTAGGACGTGGAAACATCACGTCTCTACCTAGTGATGCATATTTTTTAATTTTTCAATAAGGCTAATGCTGGAATAAAACGTTTGCACTCATTCAGTTATGTGTGGCTTTGGTTTTTGAAACTGCACATGCTTAGTATGTAGCTGGCTGTTACTAGGGTGTTTGTTTTGTAAGTATGCACCACACTTGAGATGGTGGTGAAGATCAGGAACTCTACTGGCGGTTGGATTAAGAACTGTCCTGCACATGGTTGAGCATGTACATGTGCACAAATGTAACGTATTCCAACAGGCATGGAAACAGAACAAAAGAATAACCCAGCATATTGCATATAACTCAATCTTCAATAATAACAGTGATTTATTGAATGTCTTCATTTTAAATACTAGACAATCCTCTGAGAATCAAACCAGCAACCTTACAACTGGGGGTATGTTCATGGAAAAGAAGAGACAACATATACATATATATATATATATATATATATATATATATATATATATATATATATATATATATATATATATATATATATATATATATATATATATATATATATATATATGCTTTAAAAACACAGAATCCTGACTACATTCTCTTACTAAATGGTGCCCACCTAAATATGTTACATCTACCAAGAAGAGAAGACAAGCGTGTTGTGAACGGGTCTGTCTCACGGGAAGATAAGTACCAGTTGGTTAGTTCTCTGGAGAACAGTTCATTAATTTGTTAAATTGCTTCAGCGACACAGTACTTAATGTCTGGAGGAGTAGAAATATGTCTTCTTTCCTTTATTGCCACACTTCATGGATGCTGTCAACCTTTCACTGAATCTCTTTCTTCTTCCTCTGGCTTGTTATGCCACTCACACTCTGTCTGGTACTTTTTAATTTGGGCTTCATCTCTTTTGCATCTTGCCATCCTGACAGATGTATTTTCTTTTTCGGAGTCCCTCCCTCTCCTCCTTTGGCCTGTCTATCCTTTTGTCGTTCCATCAACCCATCAGCGCTCTTTTGCCAAATGTATTAAAGTTTGATCAGTCAGTTTTTACATGTGTATACATCAGACGTTTTAGTTGTATGTATGAACTGAAGAGGGCAAGTAAGTAATGTATAGATATCCTGATGTCATTGTCTTCATAAAGTCTCTGCAGCGCAGAAATGGCCATGCGGCATAAAACCAGCATGTGAAACGCAGTGATCTGCTGTACGAACCACCAAAAAGGAACAAAAAAAAGCTGAAATAAGTTGTTTTATAATTCTGGACTGCAGAGGGGCTGTTAATCTCTGGTGCCAGGTGCTTGAAGGAGACATGTAATGATTGTTTTTTTAAAACTGACACACTTTTCTGATATCTTAATAAAAAACAGCAGAGCAGCACAGTAGCTCCAGTTTAAACCATGTTTTGGGCCTTTTATCGGAGCAGCTTCCTCACCCCCCGTGTTGTGTGCCTCCTCTTCAATCCGTGTTACAGCTTCACTCAAACTCAGCACATGCTGCATGTTGGGAAGCAAGCTTTCCTTTTAGAAATATCCGTCACTGTGCAATCGTACGTATGTGTGGGTATGAGTTCCAGTCTCCAGACCCCAGCGAGGTAATAAAGCAAAGGTTTTTATTACATTTAAAACGCAAAAGCCCATCATTATAATCTGCTAATTATATTAACAAATATAACAGCTGTGCAATAATTAAAAAGTAATGCATTTTTAAAAGTGTTGGGGAAATCTACTTGTGTAATGCATCCTGTCTGATAGCTTTCCAGCTATTTGCTTTCTTTGGTCCGGAGGAAGTAATGTCCATGATTCCCTAAAGGAATTCCCATTTTTAAATTAGCGGACCAGATGCCAATTTTCTATTTCACCTCCAGGAGCGTTGGGTGTTTCTGTTGCGCCTTTACAGCAAAAAAACCTCTATCAAGTTTCCTCCCACCAGCCACATAAGTTTGTTAGATGCTTTGACGCAGTCACGCTTAAATGTACGGTTTCATTGGCTGACATTACCCAGGTAGTTGCAGTTTCATTGGCTGGCAATGGCTGGGTAGTTGCAGTTTCATTGGCTGGCATTACCCAGGTAGTTGCAGTTTCATTGGCTGACATTAACCGGGTGGTTGCAGTTTCATTGGCTGGCATTACCCGGGTAGTTGCAGTTTTATTGGCTGACATTACCCCGGTAGTTCCAGTTTCATTGGCTGGCATTACCTGGGTAGTTGCAGTTTCATTGGCTGACATTACCCGGGTAGTTGCAGTTTCATTGGCTGGCATTACCCGGGTAGTTCCAGTTTCATTGGCTGACATTACCCGGGTGGTTGCAGTTTCATTGGCTGGCATTACCCGGGTAGTTGCAGTTTCATTGGCTGACATTAACCGGGTGGTTACAGTTTCATTGGCTGGCATTAACCGGGTAGTTGCAGTTTCAATGGCTGGCATTATCCGGGTAGTTCCAGTTTCATTGGCTGACATTACCCGGGTAGTTGCAGTTTCATTGGCTGGCATTAACCGGGTAGTTGCAGTTTCATTGGCTGACATTAACCGGGTGGTTGCAGTTTCATTGGCTGACATTAACCGGGTAGTTGCAGTTCCATTGGCTGGCATTACCCGGGTGGTTGCAGTTTCATTGGCAGACATTAACCGGGTGGTTGCAGTTTCATTGGCTGACATTAACCGGGTAGTTGCAGTTTCATTGGCTGACATTAACCGGGTGGTTGCAGTTTCATTGGCTGACATTAACCGGGTGGTTGCAGTTTCATTGGCTGACATTAACCGGGTGGTTGCAGTTTCATTGGCTGACATTAACCGGGTAGTTACAGTTTCATTGGCTGACATTAACCGGGTAGTTGCAGTTTCATTGGCTGACATTAACCGGGTGGTTGCAGTTTCATTGGCTGACATTAACCGGGTGGTTGCAGTTTCATTGGCTGACATTAACCGGGTGGTTGCAGTTTCATTGGCTGACATTAACCGGGTAGTTGCAGTTTCATTGGCTGACATTAACCGGGTAGTTACAGTTTCATTGGCTGGCATTACCCGGGTAGTTGCAGTTTCATTGGCTGACATTAACCGGGTGGTTGCAGTTTCATTGGCTGACATTAACCGGGTGGTTGCAGTTTCATTGGCTGACATTAACCGGGTAGTTGCAGTTTCATTGGCTGACATTAACCGGGTAGTTACAGTTTCATTGGCTGGCATTACCCGGGTAGTTGCAGTTTCAATGGCTGGCATTACCCAGGTAGTTCCAGTTTCATTGGCTGGCATTACCTGGGTAGTTGCAGTTTCATTGGCTGGCATTACCCGGGTAGTTCCAGTTTCATTGGCTGACATTACCCGGGTAGTTGCAGTTTCATTGGCTGGCATTAACCGGGTAGTTGCAGTTTCATTGGCTGACATTAACCGGGTGGTTGCAGTTTCATTGGCTGACATTAACCGGGTAGTTGCAGTTTCATTGGCTGACATTAACCGGGTGGTTGCAGTTTCATTGGCAGACATTAACCGGGTAGTTGCAGTTTCATTGGCTGACATTAACCGGGTGGTTGCAGTTTCATTGGCAGACATTAACCGGGTGGTTGCAGTTTCATTGGCAGACATTAACCGGGTAGTTGCAGTTTCATTGGCTGGCATTAACCGGGTGGTTGCAGTTTCATTGGCTGACATTAACCGGGTAGTTGCAGTTTCATTGGCTGACATTAACCGGGTGGTTGCAGTTTCATTGGCAGACATTAACCGGGTAGTTGCAGTTTCATTGGCTGACATTAACCGGGTGGTTGCAGTTTCATTGGCAGACATTAACCGGGTAGTTGCAGTTTCATTGGCTGACATTAACCGGGTGGTTGCAGTTTCATTGGCTGACATTAACCGGGTGGTTGCAGTTTCATTGGCTGACATTAACCGGGTAGTTGCAGTTTCATTGGCTGACATTAACCGGGTGGTTGCAGTTTCATTGGCAGACATTAACCGGGTAGTTGCAGTTTCATTGGCTGACATTAACCGGGTGGTTGCAGTTTCATTGGCTGACATTAACCGGGTGGTTGCAGTTTCATTGGCCGGCAATGGCTTCGGCTTCATACAGGAGCAACTGCTACATATGTTTTCTTTGTACGAATGTCTATTCTATTCTATTCTATTCTATTCTATCCTTAGCTTAAATCATTTTAATCATCATATCAGGCCTGTGGCACCACGCTGGCTTCTCTCCCCGACTGCCCGTCACGTTTGTCCAAATTGAAACATCTCAGCTTTGAGATGGGTCGCCGTTGGACTTGTCACCAGATGAATGAAAAACATCGAGGATCATTTGTCATTATCACCAAGCCCCACAATTCCAATCTCATTTACCAAAACTAATTACAGTCTCATCAGTCACAGCCAGTGCTCTTTCGTTTTATCTTAGTGTTAAAGTGCTAAACTCACTTAGTAAGCTTCATCTATCTAACAATGTGCCCTTGAGAAAGTGTGCATTATAACTTTTATTCAAAAACAAAATCATGCCTGTGATACATTTGATGACATCACATTTTTCAGCATCAGTTTTATGGATTTACTTTATGGATTACTAACATGTAATATGAGAACTGGGTATGCAATAATCAACTTTTGGATAAGCTTGGGACGTGTCGTATGGGTGTTATAGATGGGTGTTTCTAAAGTTTAAGCCAAATGCTTTTAAATATATAATACAAAGGGGAAAAAAGTAATTTGTCAGCAAGAAGTGTTTAGAAAATAATAATATGACTAAATCTCCGTCAGATGGGAACATGGACCGTTCACATTCCTGGTTTAACCTTCGCTCCGAGCTGCTGCTTCATATTATCAGCTGATAATTTATTGGTCTGATTGAAATGGTGTTTCTCTAAAAAGAACCGTCACCTTTACATAATTGATGTAGGTACTTTTCTTGTTTGTGTAAGTTCTGTTTTACTTTACTTATGTGTAAAGTCCACCAGTCATGCTAACTGATGGGTAAGGCGACGTTCATGAGGCCTTCAGATCTGGGGAGTTGCAGGACTGGGGGGTAAACGGAAGTGGCGCCGATAATGTCCTCAAAGGTGATGGCAGGAGGACAACCAATCAAGGGCGAGGCAGGTTTATGACCACAACAGAGCCAGCGATGAATGAAGATCTTTATGAGTGAAACGTTTAATCGATAATAAAGAGTCTTGTAGAGAACCGGCAGCCCTGATCAATGATTCTCCCACAGGTCACTGGACACTTCATTAGGCAGGGTATAAACAAAAAAATTGATCATCTGAGGCTAAGCGATATATTCAGACTTTAACAACCTTTGTTTCACCAGAGTGATTTGACAAATGACTGAAGAAATAGTCTCAGTATTTTTGTTGTTGTTGTTTAAAGTTTACATTCTTATATGTTTCACATAATTAACTTGATTTTGCCATTTCCTCTAATGATCTCATCTTTATACGATAGATAGATAGATAGATAGATAGATAGATAGATAGATAGATAGATAGATAGATAGATAGATAGATAGATAGATAGATAGATAGATAGATAGATAGATAGATAGATAGATAGATAGAAAAGGAAATTAAGTTGTCATAGTAGTCCAGTATGAATACAATAAGAATTAGAAAACAAATACAATAACAAAAGATACTTAGGTAGAAAAATAGGAATAAAAAAAATAAAAAATACAAATGGGTGTGAGGGTTAGGGCTCAAAGCTTCCTGGAGTTTCATTTTACTTTAACTTTAGATTTTAGAACTTTATATCTTTGGTAAGCTTTAATTAATAAAAGGTTTGCTTTAAGACACCATTTGCAACCTGATATCCTCGCTGGTCCGTGGTGAAAATTGTTACTGCTTACATCATCTTTATCTACAAAATATTTTGATCCAAAGTGATTTGCACATGTAGAAAACATTAGGGTCCAAACTGAATAGATTTTGCCCAAAGATGATGCAGACATTCCCTCTCCACACATGAAGCATGCAACATACGTACATGTTCACACAGCTTATGTCTTCGTATGTGACAGGATGGATGGACATCCTGGTACAGCTCGCCTGGTGAAAACAAATTCTCACTACAGAGCACGTTTGACAAGGTAGACTTAAGTTTGTTAAGAGGAGGGAAGGGCAGATGGAGGTAAAACTACGCAGACTCTCATCCTACAAACCCAAAGTTAAACATCCTACATGTTTTCTACTTTTCTTTTGTAACTTTAGGTTTACGCTTGCACTTTCCCTAGATAGCAGACGCGTTTGGGCCTCATCTGGGCTGGGTTTGGCATTCATGGGTGCAGCCCGGATGGCTCAAGGGAAATGAATAATGTGTCCATGTCTGGTGGATATGTAGGCGAGTTTAGACAGCCACACTCACCTTGAGCTGGATGTGGGACCAAGGAAAGCTGCAGATACAGGCCAGGTGTGGACCAAACATTCTTCACCATGCATCAGGCCCCAAGTCTTCATCTCACTGCTGTCTTCTATTTGATGCTTCAGTTTCAACAGATGACTTTGGCTTCAGGTACACGTCACATAGACTTTTGCCTTCTTTTCTGAGTCAGTAAAAGTTAAAAGAAAAGGCCAGTTGTAAATGTAACCTCTTGCAGCTTGAGCTGTCAACTTCGTCTGGATCTGCAGTTTTAATGTATTAAATTGCCCTTCAGAGCAGAGAGGTTTAGAAATGTTCGCTTCCCCAGCTGTGCAAGGTTGTTGCTGTACTCGGTACAGAACAGCTTCCACATATTCACAAATAGTAAGGTTCACGCAGCGAAACTGTAAATTAAAAAAAAAAAGATAAAAGTTGCTTATCTACCAGTAAGGTAATTAGCTCTGACTGTCTTCCAGCCTGCACCATTCTGCTGTGCCCATCATTTGTGCTGCCAAGAGGTTTCAAAAGGCAGCTTTTTATTCATCTCCAGCCTTAGTCATCACTCGTAATCGTCTGTAGTGCCTTCACCAGGAAAGTCTTTTTTTTTTTTTTAATAATTGCAACTCTTTCAGATCCTCCCAGGATCCTAATCTGAGAAGCTCCTTCTGCCAGATTTCCTCTTTCTGTAATGAAACGGTTGATGGTGACAGAGCATTTCCACTCTCAGCACTGTGCAGAACATACACGTTGTTTTAGCCAACCATTTATAGATTCATACACAAAGACAGAGATAAGAATCCTTATATGTCACAATTTCCAGATACTTTCCAAACAACTTACCCAAAAAAATGAAAAAACTATTGAGCCCAATAACGAGAAGAAGAATGGAGTTACCTACCACGAATAATGCTGGAAAACTCACGTGAAGTGGCGAGAAAACTGTCAAACTATTTAAAATGTGCCTATTTTGGAACAGTCAGCTTTGCCAGAGGCATTTTTAGCTGTTTATTTTTATGCTTCTGGAACCATGAGGTGAGAAATTTGACCAAGCAAAGCAGAACCTGTTTATTTATTTTGACATTATTATTTTTATCTCCAATGTTTTCAGACAAAGAAATATAACTATTCTTTTATTTATCCTGGCCAGCCTTTCTAATGCGTTTTCTCATTAATGCAAAGAATTAGTCTGGCTTTTCTGGATTCGACTTTGCTTTCCAGGGGCGGTACCAACGGATGCAGAAGAAACTGCATCTGGATGCCACTGGATAAATGTACAACCAAGACGAGAAATGACGGATGTGACATTGGCAGAGCAGCACCAAGACCTAACAGCAGACCTCCAACAGGGCTGCAGTGGAGTAGGAACGCTGGTGAAGGACTGTTTTAGTTTTCGCTGTAAAAACATGTGGATCCAAGATAATTCAGCAGCATCGTGGTTATTTTGAATAGTTGCTCCTAAATGCTCCTATTTGAGTCATTGCACGAGGTCCCCCCTGCGCCACTGCAACCAGTTCAGTATGTTCTGCACCAGTAAAAATGGCTGTGAATTTGAGGGCCAGCAGATCCATTTCACTGACAACTTCTGCAAAGTGAGGGAGGTGGCTAGGCTTTCTTTCATTAGCCTCGAGTAAAATCAGGTTTAACAGGTTGAAAGGATTTGTCTCCAGTTCTCATGTCTCATGTCTTGGTTGGAAAACATTCAACATGTTGAAGATGAGAACTTTATATCTTTTTTCAGGTTTAGTCACAAAAACACTTCCTGAGACTGCTTTGTTTGAAAGTATAACCTTTGAAGGCATAACATTCATTCAGTGTCTCAGCTTCACAGTGTTCTGTGGTATCACAGACCCAATATGGGTAGAATTATCCCGGTTCCCCATCGTCCTTTATCGCACCTGGATTACTGACTACCTGACAAACAGACCACCGTTTGAGACTGAATGGTTCAGTGTCTGACCAGGCGGTCTGCAGCACAGGAGCACCACAGGGAACTGGAGTCTCACCACTCCTCTTCCTGCAGTACACAGCAGACTTCCAGTACAAGTAGAAGTCCTGTCATCTGCAGAAATACTCAGATTACTTTGCAGTTGTGGGGTGTATCAGTGATGGACCCGAGACTGAGTACAGAGAACTGGTGGACCACTTTGTGGCAGGGTGTGGGAACAATCATCTCATCTTGAATGTGCACAAGACAAAGGAGATAATTGTGGATTTTAGGAGAGCCAGGATTAAGTCAAATGGTATTTTCTTTTTGAGGAAGCTTAGGTCCTTCAGCATTCGCAGCAAGATGTTATATATCTTTTTTAAGTCTGTTGGGGGAGCAGCATCAGAGCCAGTGACTTAAAGAAACAAACAAACTGATAAAAAAGAATGACAGAAATGATACTTCATAGTATTTCCTCTGTGGCATTTTGACCAAAGTGTGGCAGAGAGATTTTATCAAGACCTCCGGAAATGACCAAGTTATGATATTTTTTGAGAAGGGCATAATACATTTCCTTCAATAGGTCAGTTGCAGACTTATTCTGTCTTCAATCGTTTAACTCATCTCAGCCAATCTCTCTGAAAGAAGATGTCATTTGACATTGCATGTGCTTACAGATTCATGTGACTAACATGAGTCATAAATTGACTGAAACAAATGTCAATCGTCTCAGAATTTTTGCATTTCCGTCTGACTGACTCATAGTCTTTTATAATGGCAAGACTTCGAGTGCTTCTTCTTTTTAAATGGTATGTTATAATAATGTAATACAATATATGTATCACCAGGGGAGATATAGTTCATTTAAACAAGGCTACTTGCTTAATCCCTTGTAAAGACCCAATGAGAACTACGCCTACACAAAACACTTCATATTTATGTTATCCCGCTTTTTGGATATGAGAATCGTAATGTTTTCCTTGAAAGAAGGCTCCTGACATGCACTCCACATGGACAGCAAACAGGCAGTCAGTGTGGCCGGCAAACCAGCCGGGTGGATGGATCACCTCATCGGCTCGTCCGTGACGTCTGTAAGAGTCTGTTGTGTGTTTGAGCAGGAGCACATCTGAAACATGCAGGATAAAGCTCCCGGAGCACCAGGACAGACAAATAATGGTCTGGAGCACACATGGGAAAGATCCGGCTGCAGTGGTTTTGGCAACACTTTGAATGAATGCTGTGGAAAAGACAGAAGTTGACAAGCCTTCGCTAACTTGCCACTGATGTGAAAAAAGGAACAAGCCATGAGGACGTTTTCCAAATTAATAAACATGGAATTTTTCTTTTTTCTTTTCTTTAACAGTCCAACATCTACAAATTAGCCCCAGTAGTAAACTTTGAGGTAAAGCCTGAGTGAAATCTGGTGGTGAATTTAAAAATGCATAAATAAATGACAGAATCAGCTGACGTGTGGCCCGTTTGCTGGTTTAGCTGTGGGAATACAGGCCTTTGAGGAGAGAACGCTCCCCACTGCTGGTCTAGACAACCCATCGCGGTGGACGTTTATGGTTCAGCAGGAGTCTGCGAGTGGTCAGGTAATTTAGGCGACACGGTGTGACCTACCTTGTGTAACAGTTTTCAGCCTGTCAGTCGGTGTGGTGGCCGGATAGGTTGGCTGAATGGGAAGCAGTTATTTTGGTATCTGTACTGCTTACATTAATACCTCTCTGCTGGGAGAAAAAACTAATGAGTCCTGGCTCTCTGATTGCTACCTCACAACTTTTGTGCGTCACCTCAGATGCTTTTTGTGCTACATCACAGTGGGTGCTCCACATGACATGCTGTGAACTACATTCACTGCAAATGCAGTAAGTTTGACTTTTATTCTCTTTTTTTTATTATTTTGAAGCACTTTGAAGGGAGATCAGATGGACTTGCTGATATGTAAAATACATATGACATTTAGGAATATGACAGAAGTGGTATTTCACCTTTAAACAGCTGTAATCAAATCCAACGTGCTATCCGGTTTGAATTATTCTCCAAAATCTTTAATAAGCTATGAAGACATTTAATTGCTGTTTTGATTATAACGTGACACTGTGAGTTGAGTCTGGCTTGGATTACAGCTGTGGATCTGCTAACAGACATGCAGACAGGAGAAATCAGGGGAACAAACAGTGGATGAGTGAACCTTTTAAGACTGGAGCAGATTTAAGACCTCAAACAACTGCAGGCAAATGAACAACAGCTGGCAGTAGACGTAAGGTTTTTGGCTCTCCAAGCAGACTCTGGCTGGCCAGAACTGGAGTCCTTTCACCAGCAAACATTAGGTCATCACTGTTTCTGGGTTTGAAACAAAAGTGATAATTTAACAGAACCACTTTTGGAAGCTGTCTTATTTTTCTATTTAAAAATAGGCACATTGTAAGAGAAGCTTTAATTACAAAGAAACTGTTTGGTCCAGATGAATTTTGGACAATGACAGTGTTTTTTTATGATATTGCCTTTATGCAGCAACACAAATGGATTTGAAATAAAACGGAAGTTGTTAATTTTTAGGAATCAACAACCTCAGTTTTCAAGTGCTCAGAGGTAGAAGTGACATCATTGGAAATATCGTTTTAACACAAAATACTTCCATTCAATGACTGAAGTCTGGAGTTTATGGACATTATCAGCTTCTGAGTGGAGACGCTTGACTTGAATATTTATTTATTTATTTATTTATTTATTTATTTATTTATTTATTTATTTATTTATTTATTTATTTATTTATTTATTTATTTATTTATTTATTTATTTATTATTTTTGCATTCAAAAAGCCTTTAGTTGCTTCAATCGTATGTTTAGGGTCACATGCTCAAAGTCCTGTAACCACCTGCAACCGGGTGTAACCACGTGTAACCATGTGTAACCACGTGTAACCAGGTGTAACCAGGTGTAACCACCTGTAACCACGTCTAACCCACTGTAATCACGTGTAACCACGAGTAACCACATGTAACCACGTGTAACCACGTGTAACCACCTGTAACCACGTGTAACCATGTACGCCTCAGAATTTGTCTTCCACGTCTGTCAGCAGACGAATCATCAGTACACTCCAGTGAGCCAGTTCCATTGGCAGCCAAATACGCCCGTACCATAATGCTGCCTCCGCCGTGTTTGACACGCAGTGTTGTCTGCTTTGGATCATGGGCTGTTTGGTTCCTTCTCAATACTTTCTCTCTTCCCAACATTCTGATAGAAACATATCTTAGTTTCATCTGTCCAAATATTCTGATTCCAAAACATTGGGATCTAAGGTATTTATATGTTTTCTGGCAAAGTCTAAGCTGTCTTTTTCTGTTGTTTGATTGTTCAAAAGCCCGTCTGCTGAAGTGTAAACTTTAATCACATCAGGTTTTCAATACATAATGATCACAGCAGTAACAATTGTGGTGTGGATCCCATGGTGCTTTACTTATTTCACTTTTTAAACAGCTTTTATAATAAGAGACGTAAGCCATGTCTATCTGCTGCACTTCCAAATGTTCCAGAATCTTAAATGATTTTCTAGTTAATTTATTATCTTACTCAATAATTCATATCTGGACAATATAACTGCCTTTACGGTAGTGCAAATGCGAACACCTGATCTGTGAAATGAAATGTACCCCAAATCTGATGATTAGGAGTATGACAGGTCTCTCTTGAAAGTGAGACTGTGTCTCAATGAGACTAACCTGCAAAAATAATAACTTATTTATTACTCCATTCTGACATGCACTATCCATATCTGCTTTTCTTGACATTTCCACTGTTTCAAACGGCATGAACTGACCTGAATCTGGAGTCTTCAGATCAGGAGTCTTGCTCACATAAGTCTCATTTCTGGGATGATTTTGCACAACAGCAGCCACAGCCGCTGTATCACAAGCCTCTTGCTTGTGAGAGTCACCAGCAAAGGCAGCCATAGAGCGTTTTACTTTCTTTTTGTCCTTCCCCGGCATCGTTTAGGGGCTATGAATCCATTTGAATTGCCAGCTACGGTGTCTGGTTAGAACTGAGCCACGTTGTCTCTTGGCAACCAAGTTCATCAGTTAATAATTAGCTGAACTGAGTTGACCTAATATACCGGTAAGTCTGAATTCAGGCCACGATTGTTCCAAGCTTCTTGATTCCCACCGTAAAAAAACTGTGAAAACTTCGTTTGGCTGTTAATTTCTTGTTGCTAAAAATGGAGTTCACTGAAGAAGCGATTCAGAGATTCTTTTAAAGAAAAGCATTTCTTACTGACTTGGACTGATGCTGTTCAGAGACAGCAGCTACAGACCGAAAACTGTAACCAGGTCAGAAACGGGGTAAGCCATGGCAGCCATCTGAGACTCAGTCCAGGGCCGACGGAGGATGGCATGAAATCATAGTTAATTATTCTATGTGTGGCTGTGGAAGTCACACAGCAATTAAAAGAAAGAGAGAGAAAGATATCCAAAGATCAGATTTCAAAGTGTCAGGTAGACGAAAGGAGTGTAAAAAACGACACTAAATCCCAAAATCAAGAAGAACAACAGCTGACATGCTTTTACTCAAAGAGCCAAGTATCTGCAGTTCTCATGAGGTTTTTCTTTAAGGAAATTAGGAGGAAATTATTTATCTACACTTTTGCACTTAACTTTGTTGGTGACAGACTTAATGTGGGCTAATGCAGATAGTAACTGATCACAGAACCAGTCAGGAAGCAGAAGCGGTAACCCAAATCTGCCAGCGACCCGTCCCACGTGAACGCGATAGAAATAGCACCATTCTAGGTCACTCTTTAATAATTGCAGAACTAACTTCACAGCAGTGAGTGTGTGAGTGGGTGTGCCATGTTTCCTCAAGTACCCTCCTTCCATATCAGTGCTTTGTTTTGTATCTCAATGTACCTATTTATCCATTAACCTTTTATATATTTGATCAGAAAACTTCCATCAAAAGACAATAAAAACCTGACTACAAACGTTACCATTATAACATCAAATCACTCATTTCTTGAATGTGGACTCCTGTCAGTCCAGCCATCGTCAGGACACACAAACAAACAGAGCATCTTGACGACAGAGGTAGGTCCAATAATGTGGGCGACACATTGACTTTGTGAACTGTTGCAACAAGATGTACGTCCCTGATCTAAGGAGGAATCAAGGTCCTCATCCGCGTTAAAGCGAATTTTCTTCTGTGAGATCGTCTATCTGCCAATCAGGTCACAGCAGGATGAACACACACACACACACACACACACACACACACACACACACACACACACACACACACACACACACACACACACACACACACACACACACACACACACTTCTCTCTTTCTACGGGTGGATAGCAGCTTGATTTAAGACTCATTTGTAACTGTTTCCCTGCAGTGGACACAGATGGCAGGAAGCTGAAGGGAGGCATCCAGAGGAGCACGGAGACGGGTTTGGCTGTGGAGATGCCCAGTCGGACCGTCCGCCAGGCCAGCCACGAGTCCATCGAGGACAGCATGAACAGCTACGGCTCCGAAGGGAAGTGAGTAGCGAATCCTTCGTCTGCACAACACAAACACAGCATCACTGCGATTCTAAATGAAAGAGCAGTGTACACGCCATAGTTCAGGACGTTTTCATCACATTACTGATCAAGTTATGTTCATGAATATCAGTCGAAAGGGTCTGAAATGTGACACATGAGTTTGTATTTTTTTTAAGCCTTGCATGGTCTGATCTTGGGGTAAATTTACTGCTGTGACGTCCACTTCTGGGAAGTTTTGGAACTGTCTTGAATCATTTCCACGTGTGTGTAATGTTTAGGAATGGTTCTAAAAGCCTTTACTAAAACAGTTGCTTCTCCAAAGCCATCGCTTATGTCTTTCTCTCTTGGCATTGTGTCCTCACCTGAATACTCCAGACCAGCAAACTGTCAAAACATCTGTTTGTGGATGCCTGTACACCTGCGGATGATCTGATGCAGTTCCTGTCAACGCTTTATGCTTTTAAATCATGTGGAATGAAGGGAAACTTACTATTGGCCACATGATTTATTTATTTTTTGAAAATTAATATAAATTACCTACCAACCAACCAGCCTACCTACCTACCTGCCTACCTACCTGCCTGCCTGCCTGCCTGCCTGCCTGCCTGCCTGCCTGCCTGCCTGCCTGCCTGCCTGCCTGCCTGCCTGCCTACCTACCTACCTGCCTACCTACCTACCTACCTACCTACCTACCTACCTACCTACCTGCCTGCCTACCTACCTACCTACCTACCTACCTGCCTGCCTACCTACCTACCTACCTACCTACCTACCTACCTACCTACCTACCTACCTACCTACCTACCTACCTACCTACCTACCTACCTGCCTGCCTGCCTGCCTACCTACCTACCTACCTACCTGCCTACCTACCTACCTGCCTACCTACCTACCTGCCTACCTGCCTACCTGCCTGCCTGCCTGCCTGCCTGCCGGCCTGCCTACCTGCCTGCCTGCCTGCCTGCCTGCCTGCCAACCTGCCTGCCTGCCTACCTGCCTGCCTGCCTACCTGCCTGCCTGCCTGCCTACCTGCCTACCTGCCTACCTACCTGCCTGCCTGCCTGCCTGCCTGCCTACCTGCCTGCCTGCCTGCCTGCCTGCCTGCCTACCTGCCTGCCTGCCTGCCTGCCTACCTGCCTGCCTGCCTACCTGCCTACCTACCTGCCTACCTACCTACCTACCTACCTACCTACCTACCTACCTACCTACCTACCTACCTACCTACCTACCTACCTACCTACCTACCTACCTACCTACTTACCTACCTGCCTACCTGCCTACCTGCCTGCCTGCCTACCTACCTGCCTACCTACCTACCTGCCTACCTACCTACCTGCCTACCTGCCTGCCTGCCTGCCTGCCTGCCTGCCTGCCTGCCTGCCTGCCTGCCTGCCTGCCTGCCTACCTGCCTACCTGCCTACCTACCTACCTACCTGCCTACCTACCTGCCTGCCTGCCTACCTACCTGCCTGCCTGCCTGCCTGCCTGCCTGCCTACCTACCTGCCTGCCTGCCTGCCTGCCTGCCTGCCTGCCTGCCAACCTGCCTGCCTGCCTGCCTGCCTGCCTGCCTGCCTGCCTGCCTGCCTGCCTGCCTGCCTGCCTGCCTACCTGCCTACCTGCCTACCTACCTGCCTGCCTGCCTACCTGCCTACCTACCTACCTACCTACCTACCTACCTACCTACCTACCTACCTACCTACCTACCTACCTACCTACCTACCTACCTACCTACCTACCTACCTACCTGCCTACCTGCCTACCTGCCTGCCTGCCTACCTACCTGCCTACCTACCTACCTGCCTACCTACCTACCTGCCTACCTGCCTGCCTGCCTGCCTGCCTGCCTGCCTGCCTGCCTGCCTACCTGCCTACCTGCCTACCTACCTACCTACCTGCCTACCTACCTGCCTGCCTGCCTACCTACCTGCCTGCCTGCCTGCCTGCCTGCCTGCCTACCTACCTGCCTGCCTGCCTGCCTGCCTGCCTGCCTGCCTGCCTGCCTACCTACCTACCTACCTACCTACCTACCTACCTACCTACCTACCTACCTACCTACCTACCTACCTACCTACCTTGCTTTGGTGTTTCAGAAGAAAACAGCAGGGGCTTCACTAGACAGAAAGCATGAATAAGTATAATCAGTCAAAGTCAGTGCAAAAGCACCTATGACATCGGTAATGACAGAGTCGCGCGACCACCCACAAACACGCCGACACAGATGTGTGCCAACCTGGCTGCCCGTTCAAACTCCAACTGTTACATCACCGGGCAACGCAAACAGAAAGACTGACTGTGGGCTTGGAGGGTTTAAAAAGGAACCGAAGATGGGCGACAACAAACAGAGGTGGAAAGTCTGTGAGGATCATTGTGTCATCAAGTGTTTGCAAATTAGTATCCCCGTTGGACGTGGAGCCCGTCGGTTGTTTGCTTGCTCTGGCGCATGAAATCTCAATTTAGTTTGTGTCATCTGTCTGTCGTTTGCTTTACTTTCTGTTTTTATTTTGGAAGAGTCTCCCTGTTTGCGTGATTTTGTTGGGATTTGCTTTGTTGTTCCCTGCTGTCCTGGTTTATCCCCACCTTTTTTTTTATTAGCCCGAGTGTTTTTCTCCGTCTCCACTTCTCCGAAGCCAGTTTCTTCTTCATGCTTCTTAGTGTTTCTTTTCTGCTTCCCATGATGCTCTTTGAACTGCTCATTATTCTGCATCCTGTTCTTTGTACCTCTGTGCTTCTTTTGGGAATGTTTTCTTTTCTTTTCTTTTTTTATTGTGCAGTATGCAGTGTTTATTATAAATATAAAATGAATAAAATGACATTACCATTATTATTTTTATGATTGCCAATATTACTATTGCTACCCTTTCTCCAAACCCTGATCAAACAGAGATCGTACTCAGATGAAGGTTAATTTTGTTCGTTTTAATGCACATCCAACGATGAGGAGGCAGCAAAGGAAGCGATAGAAAACAAAGTCAATGTCATCAGACCAAACCTGCTTCTTTGAACTCATTTACAATCTACACAGTTAGCTCCTCCTCCTCCTGATCCAAGGAAGCTGGTTTAAACACGGCAGGCACCCTAACACGATGCTCTGTCATTGGTTTAGATGCATTTTGATCTCATGATGTGTGTAAGTAAATATGTTTTGAATGAAACCACTTGAGTGACCAAAATGTGCTATTTAACAAATGTTTTGGATTGATTTGAATATCTGCCTGCATATTTATGTATCAGGAAGATGATTTTCTCAAAACACCCGTCTTACCAAGATATTTGGTGAGGTCAAGCTTCATAGGATGTAGTTTCATAGATGGGAAACCAAAATTGTATCAGTTTTAGTGCTGTCCATGTGCACCAACTTCTGTACTTTATTACTTGAACAGAAAAAAGCCTTTAAAGCACTTGAACATCTCTTCAAGACAGCTTAGTTCATGTTTAATATGTGGTAGACCTCATGAGCTCCTTTCGATGGTTCAGTTCACTAACAACCAAAACATAACTGGGATACTTCTGGGAAGAGGTTTATGTTGTATCCAGTCAGGATCTGCGACTGGCTGCCTCAACCTGCAGCTAAAAGAAGACATGATTTATCAGTTTAGCTGTCGGCACGGCAGTTCCTTCGCAGTCCCACCAGGCACCGCTGCCTCGGGTTGTCACGTCAAAAGTAATTTAATATATTTTTTGCAGAAAGTTGTGTCTACTCACTGATCTACCACAGCCTGTAGGATGCAACATATCAGTTGCAGTCCCTGGACATAACTCCAGTATGTAGATATTTTCCTGGATCACTCCACGTTCCACAAAAAAACACAAAACAACCTACATACACTATCTTACGTTGATATACGAAGGTTGATTGTCTTTAAAAAGAACAATCAAAAAGAATTGCGACAATGTCAGAAAAATGCAAGAAAACAAAGTATTTTCTACATTTAGATTTCTTTTTTATTTATTTGAAGAGGAAGCCAAACCTAAATTATTTTGTTATCGTGAAAATCTTTTAAGATTTTTTTCATTTGTTATCCATCAATAAATGTTATAAATGTATTTTTGCATTCCAGGTTGGGGTGATATTACATTTGAAAAACTAACATGACAAATCGATGCCGTCAGAGGAAAGTGTTCGTCCCCCTCGAATCTAATGGTTGAGAACCTTTAACATGGCACTGCATCATTAGTATATATTCTCTGATAACCGAGACGAACCGCATGTGTAAAAGATTACGGTGAAAAAGCATCCTTAATCACTGTAGCACAGAGCTATGTTCAAAAATGCCAGTGAACCCGTACAGACCGAGTTCAGAAGCTAGAGGAAATGTCAGAATCACGGATATCTTTTTTTAAAATCTGCTATATGATCCATATACGTACCCTTCTTTTACTTGTGTCTTTTTAAGTTTCCTTAAATCATGTGTTTTTATGTTTAAATTCAGGCTAATGACTTTCAAAGTGCCTCAGGTGTGGACTGTGCTTGAGAAGGAATCCTTCAGTCCAGCATTTGAGCTGGCTGGCTTATGTCTGTACGCGCCAAACACTTTGACACCGAGCGGAACTGCAGTTGAACGATGACGCCGGCCGTTCTGCTGCATCATTTAAATCATCAGTGGCAAACTGCTCCTTGTCTTCCTGTCTGCCTCTGTTTCTGTCAGCTGTTTGGCTCAGCCTGCTGATTGAAAACCTCCATGCCGGCTCATGCACCACCATGAATAAGCATTTTGTTTGTGAACACCATCCAATCACGCGATGAGCTTATTGATTTATGGTTGAGGCAGCTCAGGACCTTGTGAATGTGCTGATTGTTGTGATGGAGCTAAAGATGGAGCTAAATCGAAAAGGTTTTCTGTATTCATGCAGCACCGCTAACACTGTATTATTCACGTTTATTTCTTTTTAAGGAGGCTCATATACAAAGAAATAGACTATCACCGAATGCCACGCTTACATTTCACTATAAATAAATGCATAGTTAAAAACAAATCTTTTGCCCTTTTGTTTTGGCACATATGAATGGTCAGTGTGGACCCATGTGTTTAATAGTAACTGGTAAGGTCGAGTACTTCATTAGTATGAGTTCTCAACACTGCTAAAGTGATCCTCTCCCCTGTGAGGAGCGTCGGGAGACAGGCTGTTCCAGAGGTGCTCTGATGGGAATATGGACTGTGGATGTCAAAATACACTCAAGGGTTTTTTGTCAGGTGGTGCTCGCATCATAAGGTGGATTTCCACGACATTGTTTTGCAAAACAAAAGCAACAATTCTCATAGATAGGAATGCTGAAGTAACATAACAGCTGGCAGGAGTTAAAGTCAAGTGGTTATTCCTACCAGACCAGGATGTCTTTGTCATTCGTCCTTTATCAGGTGTTTTATTCAATTTATTAAAGGGATTTTTTTGTAAAGTTGTTTTTTTGTGAACTTTTTTGTTCACATTTACTGAATACCTCCTCACCATCTTCTAGCTTCCCATCCTGTGAATACACTTGAAATAAAAACAAATAAAACGTTTCTTTTGGGCTTGAGGCTTGTTTTATTGATGATGGATGAGGAGGGATGAGCTAACAGATGTGATTCCATCCAGAAACCCTGTGCTTTACCTTTAACGCTGTAACGCATGAATCTAGACTCCGGTGACGGTGCGTCCACTGTCATAGACGAGTATCTAGACCAAACACGGGAAAATAAAGAATGAGGACAGGCGTAATTAGGTCCAGAGGCCAGTTCCTTAAATAAAAATGAAACCAGACATTCTTTAAAGATTTCAAATGTGAGTGACAAATGTTTGAACTATTTTCAAAGTAAACTTGGCAAGTTTAGACTAGACTTTACATTGTGTTTGCCAGTGACAGCTCAGTAGGCTGTGTTGAGGACAGGACCAGGCCTGACACAGCTGCTTCAAAGGAGAGAAAAGCTGACACCATCTCGCGATTTCACTCGCCTTTTGTCACCAGTATCAAATCAACACAAATGTAATTGTTAAATCAAGAGAGTCCAGATGTGCTGGAGGAATACATCAAGGTTTACAAACAATCATACTAACTGTATAGAATTAACTTGTCCTGATGTTAAAAGAAGAAAAAAAAAACAACCTTGAAAATGTCTTCTTAATGAAGTTTTTGTGAAAGATGAGTCTTTGTCTGGCAGTGCATTTAAAAAAATGCACAGCTGTTAAATTGTACCTATGTCTTACATATATGCTTATCTATATGTATTATATGCCCATGTAAGATGTGTGGGTGTTTGACAACTTTAATCAATTCAGTGTGGTCCTATGTGGAAAAGTTTAGGTCAAGTAGCTAAACAAAGACCCCAGAATGAAGTGACTTGATCATCAGCAGTTGTTGCTTTGCAGAACCTGCAGTTTAATGGTCACTACAGTCACCCAGAATAGACACATAAATCTACATAAATCATCATTCTGTGACTCCTTTCATTCTGAGTGGCCGTGCATCAAGAAAGCATCATGAAAACTGAGCACTATGAGATTCCAACTGTAGTATTTCTACCATGTCCTCTGCTCACAGCACGTGTTTTACAGCGTACGTCACATTCTGTGAAATAGCAGCGTAATCCCCAGATGTGCTCCACACACTAACATAATATGCTCAGGATTTTACCACCCAGTAACACCCAGCCCACTAATGTTAGCTTCACATATTGCATGTCACAAACAGACATGTTTTTGCATCATTAGAAGTAGTGTAATATGCAAACTCCAACTTGCATTTATACAATAATTCTCATTTAATTCTCTTATACTCAATTTGATTATAAGCACTTGAACACATTTATTATGAAGATATATACACAAGTAAGCAACTTAACTGAGACTTCAAGATTATTTGAGCCTTAAAAGCCATTTAATATCTCCTTACAGCTGCATAGATGTTTAATCCATGTAGTTATTGTCAATTATATTGTAATGACTACAGAGTGATTACCCACTTAACCTAAAATCAGTAATTAATTTCAGTAATGTCAGTAGTCCTTTTGATACTTATTCCTCACTGAATTTATGCCAAAGAAAAACAGTGACTGCTTGTTAGATACAAATAACAATAACAAAGCAGTAGTTCTTAAATTTACTTAGAGTTTTATTTCTTTGGATACAGTAAAAACCTTGGGTCTTAATTAGTCAATTTTTTAACACACATATTTTATTACATTTGTCAATATGCATCAATTCTTTGATTCCAAATTGATAAATTTTCACCCCCATGCCATACAAAAAGTATGGGGGTGATTCAGTGCAAGAAAGGATGTAATAAATGTTAAGTTATATTTTTAACTCTTTCAAAATAATAGTAGCTTAACACAAATCTTCACAAACATTTTATGATTTTTACCATCTTGTCTGAGGCCATGCAAGACAAGGCAAGTTTTTATGTATAGCGCGAATCAACAACAAGGTGCTTTACAGAAACATTAAAATATCATCACATAGCAAAAAATATAAAGCATGATTTAAAATTTAAGCAAAAAGAAAGAAAGACAAAGGAGCAATAGATAAAATACAGTAGTTAAACTATGATCAAGTTCTAAAAGTTCTGTCTGCAGGAACCTGATAAAGAACAGTTTTACATTACAGCATTGTTATGTCATACTCGCCGTTAGGCCCAGATTATAGACGTGCAGAGCTTTAGAGGAAATTTGTGGTGGTCCACTGCCACACACATATACTCACATTTATAGTACCTGGCAGTCTGCCACCAAAGCACTCTGATCTGATTCTTTTGAATGCACACACAAAACAAGGACGCATGAGGTCAAACTCAACCGAGAGCAGTATAGTTTAGTTTAACATCGATATGCTCCCGCTTGCTCAAATTATAAAAAAAAACAAAATGTGTTACAATATCTATGCAGATGACACACAAATGTATGTAGAGTAACCTTCTCGCCAGGAGATTATAATCCACTTCAAACATTGAACAATTGCACTGATCATGTGCCAGAATTTTCTTCAGTTAAATGAAGACAAAACAGAAATAACAGTGTTTGGAGCAGAAGAAGACAGATTAAACATCAGCACTCAGCTTCAAGCAGTGAAGCTAAAAACCAAGAGCCAAGCCAGAAACCTGGGACTGGTTCTGGACTCAGACCTGAACTTTAACAGACACATTAAGACAGCAGTGAAGTCAGCCTGTTATCACCTAGAGAACATATGGAGGATTGAAGGACTGGTGTCTCAGCAGGACTTAGAAGAACTTGTCCAGGCTTTTATCTTCAGTAGACTGGACCACTGTAACGCTGTTCTCACGGGTCCCTGAAACATCCATCAAACAAGTGCAGTTAGTCCAGAACGCTGCTGGCCGAGTCCTCACTAAGACCAGAGACTGGACCGTAGAACTCCAGGTCTTAGATCTTTACTCTGGCTTACTTGTGTCTGTCTTTAATTACTATTTTTAAACGTTTTTCTGCACTGGTCCTGTCAAGCTTGAGTTTCAAAACTTAATCATATTTTAACTCCTGTCCCATCTGGTTTGAGTCTGGAAATGCCCAAACACTGACTGTGTTTTTGTACAAAATTTTGTTTTGTTCTATTTTGTTTTAGTTTATTGCTATTTTTTTAACTTTAAAACATGCTGCTTTTTATTTCTACTATGTGATGTTTTAATGTCTGCGCAAAGCACTTTGAATCACCTTTGTTGCTGAATTGTGCTATACAAATAAACTGGACTTGCCTTGCCTTCAGGGAACCTCTTTGAAATAAATTGAAAACTGGGTTATAAACATCTTTAGTCTCTCTTTTCTTAATACCTCCATTCCTGCCTTATTTGTGGCTCTACCTCTGTTTAACCACCCATCTCTTTGACTGCCTTGTTCTGCTTTCCCTCAGCCTTAACTACAGCGGCATGTGTCTGGCCTCCGATGCTCAGTTCAGCGACTTTCTGGATGGGATGGGACCAGCCCAGTTTGTTGGGCGACAGACACTTGCAACAACATCCATGGGTAAGAGAGGGTTTTCCTTTTTGTTAAGCCTGTTTCCACATGGGCCAGGAATCCAACACGTTCTCATTCCCAACTTGCAACATGCTGACGCTTGGCCAGAAGCTCTTCGCTTCAGCCTCCAAAGCGCTGTGTACCGCTTGACTGTGATGAGTCATTGCAAAGGAAGCTACTAGCTGCAGTGATGCTTCGTCAGCAACAGATGTGCTAATTGTAATCACAGACAGGAAACTTCATTTCCCAGCGCTCACCGGACATAAGAAACAGACTGCGTATAGTGGGATTGTCACCTGGCTCCTAGGATTCCTTGGCTTTTGCTAATACAGTAGGCATTAAAAGTATTTGGTTGAGGTTATAAATTACAAATATTTGGTAAAGATTAGGAAATCATTGTGGGATTACAAAGCAGTATAACATTAGCTTTGTCATGTAAAGCTGTGGCAACATTTCTCACTTTTCCATTGCAGCATTTCCTGCATCTGTTACCTTACCAGCCTGGAAGACCGTTCATGTCCTAAAGGGACATTTTATAGTTTTAATCATTTAATTCGTTTTTGCGTTGGTTCACTCATTATATTCTAGTATGTTTGCTTGACTTTCTGTTTTATTTTGCATTAGCTCTTGTTTGACTTCCTCTGTTGAAGCGTCTGATTGTCAACACTTGTGTCTTGTTAATGTTTATGTATATCTTATATTTGTTTTTAGTACAAGTCATGTAGAAATTCATTTAAACTAGCAGTCTTCACCTAAAAGACAGCTGTGGCAGAAACTGTTTTGCTATGACTGTTTGACTGCTCCTGTAGCTCTCTCATTCCCAGGAGTGTATAATGTCAGGAATGCACTCAGAGGATTTCTTTTCCAAGTTTTGGATGATAAGTTTTGAAAAAGATTGACCTGACACTTACTTTACCTTACTTACTTTATTGTATATATATATATATATTATATATATATATATATATATATATATATATATATATATATATATATATATATATATATATATATATATATATATATATATATATATATATATATATATACATATGTGTGTGTTCTTTTGAGGGTCAAAAGTGGAACACATACTGTATTCTGTTAAACATTTCCTTAGACTGTCAGCAAGAACATCTCCCGTTGGAAAATGTGTCTTGAAACTGAAAAGAGAAGAACCATAAGCTGAAACAACAGACAGCTGAAACCATTTCATTTTGCCACATATGTACCCCATAAATCAAATCCATGTTTTACTACATTATAATTGTCAGTATCCACTGCGTTACTTGGTCTCCAGGTTGTAAATACTGCATATATTGTGTGCAGACTGTCCCCACAGCAGAGATCGACTGTAAGTGGGTCAGTTTTCTCGCTGGCAGTCAGACGGTGTCCTTGGACTAACAACAGTGACACTCACTGGACCAGTTCCACTCCAAACATGCTGTCCAGTCCATCATTATATAATGTCAGAGGACCCAGAATAACTTGGCAGGCATCAGTGCTCAGTCATTTACAAAAGAATGTATTTGTCATTTTGAGGGTATTTGGTAGTACAACGTCAAAAAAGTTGGGGTGCTGAGTTAAATAAAAAAAAAGAAAAATAGATGCAATGCTCAATAGAACATAAACAACATAACAGATGTTGAAACTGAGACATTTTCCCATTTCATGGAAAGCATTTGCTTATTTTGAATTTGATGGCAGCAACACATCCTGGAACTGGGTGAAGCTCATCACTGTGTAGCATCTCTCCTTCTTCTCACAAATGTCTCTAAATGTCTGGGAAGTGAGGAGAGCAGCGATAAAATGTTGTCCCGTTCTTGTCAGGATTCCAGACGTTCAACACTCTTGGGCCTAAGTTTATTAAAAAGTTTGTTTCATGATGTTACGAATGATTTCTGTTGGTGAAACGTCTGGACTGCAAGCAGGGCGGTTCAGCACCCAGGCTCTTCTCCTGTGCAGCCATGCTGGATATTGAATATGATGTATGTGGTTTAGCATCGTCTTGCTGAAATGTACAAGTTCCCTGAAAGTTGTCTGGATGGGAGCAGATGCTGCTCTAAAACCTCTCTGCACTTTTCAGCATTTATTGAGCCTTTCCAAATGTGGAAGTTGTTCAGACACTTAACGAACCTCCAAACCATCAGAGATGCAGGCTTCTGAACTAAGTGCTGATAAAAAGCGCTGATAAATAGCTCTCCTCTGTAGTCCGCAGACCATTGCTTCCAAAAAGCATTTCAAATTGTGATTCATCTGACCACAGAACAGTTTTCTATTGTGCCTCAGACCATTTTAAAACGAGCTTTGGTCCACAGAAGACTGTGGTTTCTGGATCATGTTCACTTACGGCTTCTTCTTTGCATGATGGAGCGGTGAGCTGCATTTGTGGACTGAACAGTGAACTGTGTCCACAGACGGAGATCTCTGGAAGCAGGCGCAGGGAAGACGTGGATGTCTGTCGCTGGTGACTCAGAGTGGCACATGTATCATATATAATAAAGAAGGGACAGACATCCACAACTTACTGCTGCTTTCTGGTTCTCCATGACTGTGACGAGCATAATTAGCTGATTTCGACATAAGGAGCTGAGTCTTCTGTAGCGAATAGTCTATTAGATCTTAACTATGCCCCGCCTCCCTGCTGTCAGCTCACGTGGCTGTGATTTGACACTGATTTCAGAATTGTAACCACAAAAATAAAAAGTACAACTGAGAAAGATGGTTTGATGGTTTGGTAGAACTGATAGCAAGAAAAGAAAAGTGTCACCCAGAAAGAATCCTGATAAGAGATTTTGATTTTATGGCGTGGACATCTGTTTGTCCTCATTGCACACTGCATCTTTGTTTTCATCCTTCCAGGTGATGTAGAGATCGGTCTGAGTGAGAGAAATGGGGGTCTGGAGGTCGAGGTGGTCCAGGCCAGAGGACTCACCATGAAGCCGGGTTCAAAGGGACCTCCAGGTGAGTCCACACCACACTGTTATGGTGATAAAAGAAAAAAAAATCAAAGCTGTTTTCCCCAAGTTTGCATCAGAAACAGCAGATCCCAAATTGAGTGCTTCCTCGCAGAGGAAGAACGCAGCAACAACCAAATTAAGGACAAGACGTTTTCTACATCCCACAAATAAATGACAACCCAGTAAATACCACTGACAACTGTAACAGCCTGCAGAGAGGAACAGAGCTTACAGGAACACAAGTAAGAGTTTCAGGGCATAAAACTTGCAAGAGTGAAGAGGAGAAATAGTTTTTCATAGTTCAGGGAGTTTGCACACAGAGCAGAGGGAGGTGATGAACAGAATAAGTGATACAGCATGACTCTCAGTACCTTCACCCAGGAGCAAATGTAAGTTCATAATTGTCCTGGTTTTGTTTCTCTTCTTTTTCACTATGTTTTTTCTCTCTGATTAGGTTTGCCATTACTTACTTATTTTTTTTAACTCATAATTTGTGATCATAGTTCTTAAATAATTGAAGGTGGATAAAAGGATTCAACGTGATTTCTATCCCAGAAGACGTTTTGTTCAGTAAATACCCTCCACTAGGGGGAGGGTGGGATGGGGCTGGGGTGGGACCTTCTGCTGACGTTGCCGCCCACAGGACGGGACGATTGACCATATGAGAACGGTGGAGCAGAGGAGGGAGGAGCTAGCTTTGTTTTGTTGATGATTTGTGTCAAATATCAACTGACACCACATCATCCAGGAATCTCTTACCCTGCCTTTAATGGTACTGTGGTAAATGACTAGTGATAATGTAAGATTTGGGTGGATGACAAAAACATGGATATTCTTTAGATTATATCATGGCTATTTTCATCAACTTGGTTTTACACTTATCAAAGGACATTTTACTCTTTTTCTGAAGTGACACTTTTTTTAAAACTCCAATCTACAAAATGTAACAGTCCAAAAATCCCAGAATCTGACTACTTTTAAACCTCTAAAGATATTTAACTTCTGTCCTAGCAGCAGAGTTGCAGAGTGCTACCAGTTTAGATTGAACATGTCCGTCTGTCGTCGTTCCAGCGGCTTACATCAAAGTTTACCTCCTGGAGAATGGCATTTGTGTGGCCAAAAAGAAGACCAAGTCAGTGAGGAAGTCTCTGGATCCTCTCTACAACCAGGTCCTGGTCTTCTCTGAGACCCCGCAGGGAAAAGTGGTGCAGGTAAGATGCGCCGTGGTGGCATCAATCTTGGTCAAAAGAGTCTGTATCCCGCCTGCAACAATAACCCTGTACACTGAATCTCTGAAGTGACTGATGTCCCTTTGGGCATAAACTATGTTGACCTGAACTAAATATATGGTGACAAGTTAAGTTAGCTAAGAGAGACTCAAAGTAGAGCCACTGGTCCTCCACATCGGTCAGTTGAGGACATTGGTTAGGATCCCACCCCTAGGAGGTGTTTTGGGCATGTTGAACTGGGCGGAGGCCCCGAGGCAGACCAAAAGCATGCTGGAGAGACGTCTTTCTGCTGACCACAGAATGCTCTTATCTTGTTCATACCATCTATGAGCCTTCTCATGTTTGCTTCTTCTTCTATGTCATTAGTATGTTTCCAAATACGCACCAAATGTGTTTATTCGGAATACTGTGGCTTTTCTTTTGCAGCAAAAAAACATTTTTACCTTTATGTGTGTGCCAGATAAAGAAATAAAATACAAAATTAATGCGATTTATCATGCAATATAAAGGCAATGGTACAATGTAGCCAATATTTGTCCCTCAAAAAAAAAAAGGCTTTAATTCACTGCCTGGAGTCTGTACAAGAAATTGCAGTAATGGATATGACAGACTTTAAGATGCTGTATAAGTTAAGACCAAAGAGCTGGCCAGAAAGTAGACAGGAATGCTGACGTTGCCGCCCACAGGATGTTTAAAAAAAGGCTGCTCTTTAATACGACAGACTCAGCTGGGTAGTTCGCAATCTTTTATCGTCATCCTCAAGACTGTGTGCTTAAACTATCAAGAGTTTCTCCAGGTTCTCACGAGCTGATTAAGGCAAGACAGAAATCACGCCTGTGGAAAAAGTTCAGGTGGCGTGGAGGAGACAATCTGCTGCGTGTCCTCTACGCTACCTGACACAGAGCAGACCTCCACATTCTTCTATTCGTTTCCACTCTCACTCACTTTCCCTTTTTTCTACTAGTTTTCTGTTTTATATTGCTGTAGCATTCTTCATTTTCTTTTGCCACAATCCATTTAAAGTTATTTTTCATTTTTCCTTGATAATTTACAGGTTCCTAAGCATAGACAATACCACAAAAACTTGCTTTGACGTGAATCTGTGTGTCGGGCTTCTTCAGAAAGTAGCTGGTGGAAACAGAGATGTGTTTGGTGGAGAGGCCTGCCGCTCTGCAGCTCCTGTCACTGCGTAATTAGCCACTAAATGCCTCCCTCTTAATTATCCACTGTGTGTGTCACTGTCCTCTGAGTTTCATCAACCTCATTCCCACTGTACAATGAAAATCGTTGAAATCAGCAGCACTTTTCAATTTCTCCTTTACAAATGCATCAAGTCTAAAACCTCCTTTCATTCCCTCCACACCCAAATCCTTCAATGCAGTCACAGATCTCAATATTCTAATAAGATTTGTGAAAGGAATGGTTTATAAAACAATAAACGTATAGACTGTAAGAAGATAAAAAAGCATTAGGTAGAATACCAGTTGGTTGACGGCATGTCCATCCAGAGGTGTTCAGGTATTGTTTCTTCGGTGTCTGTTGGTACCAAATCAAATCAAAGTCAAATCCAAAGGAACCAGACTAGTTTTGTGTGTCTAAGGGCCAAACTGATGACTCATGGTCGCATTTCAACAGCTTTTTGGTTCAGACTAGTTAATAAACATATTTTGAACTAACCAGTATTTCAAAAATAAACTTTAAAAGGCAGCGTTTATTTGTATGGCACAATTCAACAGGTGATTCAAATGGCTTTACAGAGTCATTAAAACTTTATCACATCGCAAAAAAAATCTAAAGTCCGATTTAACATTTAAACAAAAAAGAAAGAAAGAAAAAAAACAATAGATAAAAACAGTAGGTAAAATATGATCAAGTTTGGATTTGGAGCGTTTTTCAAATGCAGCTGGGAACAACTAGACAGTTGGAGGGAAACAGCAAACAGGAAAAGTGTTTGTAGAACGTGGAAGTCACGGTTTGGACTGTTTGTTGCATTAGACCGCATCTAGACGGGCTTCAGCCTCCTCCGCCGCCGCCATCACCGTGTAATTAGCCACTGAACACTTCCTTCCTAATTATCGTCCATCCATCTTTCTTCTGTCTTCCATTCTCTGTTCCCATTTTCTAATAATAATTTCCTTTATGTCTTGATAAATTATCTCTGATAATTTGCAGGTTCCATATGCTTTTTCTATTCTAGAGTACAAAGAAAACTTTGGCTAATAGGGAATTATTGTCTTTAGGGGAAAATAAAGTGCGCTGAAAAATAAACAAATCCCATAATGTAGCTGTCATTTTTCCCTTAATGCCTCACAGAACTTGCTGTATTTTTCTGTTAATGATGTTTGATTTACTTTCTCATTTTCAGAATTATCAAAGGTACCAAAACCATGTTTTTTTTAATTTTTTTTAGTAGTTTAACATATTTTGTGATTAATGTTCCTTCTCTAACCAAGGGGATTGAAGGCTTAACCTGACATTATCGGAGCTACTTGGTCGATGCAGAGTTTTCCTGCTGTATTTTCCATAAAATTGAGTTTCACTAAATTTTTAATTTCACCTAAGTTACAGGTATAGAACAATGTGCCTAAATTAATAACACACAATTTTAATTTCTTGCGTCTTTATTGATGCTTCACATGAACAACTAAATAAAAGATTATTTTGAATGTATTACTTTAAGTAGCGTAAACTTCACCCCAACGCGTGTTGAACTAACTGGACTCCAGGAAAGCAAACTGAGGACTCGAGTTCGGTTTTGTTGCAACAGTCACGGGTTTCGTTTTTTCCCTCAAGTCATCCACGTGCTGCCTCCTGCCGCTGGATTTTTACTCAACAAACTACGCAGGGCTTCTTTGATCTTTTATATTGCTCTATTATATTTCTATCGTTGGCCAAGAGCAATCCCATCTTCAGCTCAAGTCTCTGGAACCACTCACAACAAGTCATCGTTCTTAGGGTGATCTTTTGGCACTTTGGTCTTTAACTGAAGTGGGTTACAACAGGATTTACAGAAGGGCTATATTTATAATGTTTGTTGAGAAATGCTGCTTTACAGATCATTTGCCACAAGGTTGCCCTCCAGCTCTAAAGAGGAAATTGAGTTTTATTTAATCTTCTTTCTAACCTGATGTTCAGTAGCAGGTTAAAGATGCATTTGAGAGGCCAAGTTAAAACCATAACAAATTGCTCGAACCATTCCTGAGCAATTATTGCAGTGTGGACACAAACAGGGAATATGGTTTCCATCTAGGGGTGCGTGGCTTCAGAAATGTAATTTGAGAGGTCTTTGTCAAAGGTCAAACAACTTCTGTGTAAAACTTTTTTATGGTTAATTAAAGGTAAAAAAGTTTTTACACAAATGCTAGGATCCTAAAGCCCACGGGGTGGCACGTGGAGCCGGCCCTGAGGGGACACTTAATCGAGAGTCAGGATTGATGGAACCAGAACTGACGCGGGGCGGAGGGTCATTAACAAACCGAAAAAGCCTCAGGAAGAACGTATTTACATTAAACAAACAGCAGCAAGAGTGGCAGTCAGGGGGCTGCTGGTCATATGTCGGGGAAATCGCGATTAAATCCTGTTGTTCAGCGTGGATCCACATCCCGCTCCATCTCTTGCATCAGCCAGCTCTTCTGATGTTGGTGACGCCAGAGAGGCCGACCAGACAGACAACAGCCCCTCATGTTACACAGTACCATTCGATAACGCCTCTCGAGTCGTCTTCCCTCCTCTCAACTCGGCTTCGGGCACCGGAGAGGCAATAACATGCCTTGCATTTACATTTCCCAACGCCCATTAAACACACGTTTGTCATCCAGGGATAATACCGGGGTCTAATCTAAAAACACGTCAAGATTCTTCTCATAACATTTCCTCTACAACTTACCTTTTCCCTGCGGGGCATCCTGCAGCCATTTCTTCCCAAGTTAATGATGCAAAAACGCCTAGATGTTCATATTTTTCATCAGACATGTCCCCCTTTTTCAGTTACAAGGGGTCCAGTCCAGAAGCTTATGTGAAGGCCCATGTGGACCGGCTTGTTTCATTTTTCTTCCTAAACACTCAGCATCTTTCTGCTGTTCTAATTTGCAGCAGCTGAGGTCAGAACCGCGTTTCACAAAGGGACTGTAGACAGACAGAAAGACAGATGATCCTTTAAGAGAGAAAAAACAGGCTCAAACAGACGGCGTCTCTATGGAAATCACTTTCTAAAACACTTGGTATGTGCTGGCACACAAACACAGAGGTTCTCCACATCACAGGACACACGCACTGATGGGTATTGATTATTTCGTCCTCTGCATGACAACATGGGGGGATGTCTGGGATGGGCATGACAGAGAGCAGAGGACACCAAACACAGTCAGATACGCAGATGTCTGACTCTTAAACACATTCACAAACCTCCCCATTTACTTTGACATATCAGCTTCTCTGAACTGGGGAGACAAACGCACAGGAGCCAGTTTTGTTTTAGAACAAGATCCCAAATCAAACATGGTTTCATGTCAGCTATGTCCGTCCAACCCTCTTTGTTAACCCTTTTGATGATGGGCTCTGCAGAGCGTCCATGCTGGTGAGTCTCTGCGTTTGATGTAAGACAAAAACAGAAAACAATGACTCAAGGTCCAAGATCCGTAGTCATATTTGTAAAGAAATAAAGCGCATTAGTTACAGTTAATGTCAGTGATTTTTATATGGTCGTTTCTGGAAGTGGTTAGAGCTCTTCACCACTTCTGTACTTATGTTTGTGGAAGCTTAATGGAAATAAATGTCCAATAGTACGACAACTGGTACTTCATGGCAACGTTGATGTAATACTAAGTTTGTCTGCTTTTTTCCAAAATACATAGTTTAATTTGAGTATGGAAAAGAAAATCATGAACGGCACCGTGCTGATCTGGATTTTGTCTTTCTGACTGTTTGGGGATTTTGATTTGGAGTCTTGTTTTGTGAGGTTTTAGTTTTTGTCTGCTAGTTCTCTTTTGTTTTTGGACTTTTGTTTATTGAGTTCCTGCTTTATTTTGAAAGCGTTTTCCCCTCGTGTGCGGCTTTATTGGTTTGCTCTGTCTAGTCGTGTAATATCACAGTATTCCCATCTTCCTTTGGTTTTTGGGTTATCCTGTATTTATAGTATTTTGAGTTCAAAATAAACAACATGCTTTGTACTCCTGCGACCCTGTCCTGCTTTTAAGGGTGGTTGTTTCATCATTCTGGGACAAAGGAGAGACACAGTCGCGTTTGGGAGAAAACTATGAGGAATTCTTTGTTCCCGTCACCCAGTCGACTGACTCCAGAGTTAAGTGATGCATCTATGTTTTAACCAGACCAGCAAACCTACCAGACAGGTTAGCGTTGGTTTCATCTCAAGTCTCCTCTTCACCAGTGTCTGGAAATCCCACATCCACTCAGTCATGTTTCAGAGCAATCGCACTCCAATGAGTCCATTTTCTCAGAAACGGGGGGAGTAGCAGGTTACGCTGCACTGTAATTGTTAATGGATTTGACTTTATAATAAGCTGACTTCAATGTTTTTCATCTATTCTTAATTTGCTCAATGGTGCACTCAGTGCCAGCTTCCTTTAATCTGAAGTGCAAAGTCTTGAATAAATCTGCATTCCTCACCTGGCTCCCATCTAGCGTCTGAATAATATTGAATTATTTTAACATTTCTATTAACTGATAAGTCTTCCCCACAGACCTGCGCCGCAATTTTTTATAGTACTGTTATGAGATATCTGTTTTCTGACCTCTGGAAAATTATAACATACTTTGAAGGATGATAATCAGAGCATTTGTTTATAATGTGGAATTTTTAATTTGGCTGGCTCATGAAGTGGTTCACCTCAACTATGAATCTGATTGAAATTTCAGTTGGGTTTGGTGTTTCTCCTCCAAAAGAGGTTTATAAGGACCCTTTCATTCCAGCTGGACATTTAAAGGGATTGTAACTGGAGTACAGTGATCAGTGTAAACACACCATTTAGCACGGCTGCAATGTCTGAATTAGAAAGAAAGGATGAAAACGACAAAGGACTATAAACTGGTCAGCAGTTGGCCTCTAAAATTGCTGGACATAAGGAGGTTTTTGACAAATCAGTTTTTTTTGTTGTTTTTGCAGACCAAACCAACGTATGATCCTTGCTTTCCATACGTAACCACGTTTTTCCTTCTAAATTTCTTTCCCGCCATGCCTCTTCTGCAGGTGATCGTTTGGGGAAACTATGGACGAATGGACCGCAAATGCTTCATGGGTGTAGCTCGAATCCTGTTGGAGGAACTGGACCTCAGCACGATGGTTATTGGCTGGTACAAGCTGTTCCCTCCCTCCTCAATGGTGGATCCTACAATGGCGCCACTCATCCGCCACTCGTCCCAGATGTCCCTGGAGAGCACCATTGGGCCCTGCTGTGAAAGATCATAGGACTTTGGCGAAGCTGTACGATTTTGGATGTTGCAGCTCAGATTCTAGTACTTAACATTGTCTGAAGGTATGTTTTTATACATCCTGTTGGCCAGCACTCGGGTACCCAGGCAGTACTGGTAGGTGTAAAATAACCCTCGCAAGAGCACTTTTACAGGTCTAACAACTGTAAAGATTGATTGGGAAACAACTGTAAATACCAGCAGGTTGTTCAGGATTCATAAAATATTCCATTTTTTATACATATTTTATCAGACTGCTTCCTTAAATCTCATGGGAAGTAGATTACTTTTGTTGCGTCAAACCACCGCCCCTAAGACTTTAAAGAAAATTTTGCTGTCTTCATATCTCTTTGATAGGAAAAACTGAAACCTCCTTTATGGGAACACTTCAAAGCAGGGATGAGTTGCCAACATTGATCACATCCTATTGGGACCACAGTACACATTAGGCTCAGTTTTGCTACAACTTTGCGCCTTCTTCACAGCCTACATTCGATTTTCATTCCCAGGACTGCTCATCTTCTTTTTGTGTCCTTATTAAGGAGCTGGATGGCTGTTCTGTGTGTTCTGTTCACATCTTCTGGACAAAAGTGGGACTGCATCAGACTGTTTGAGAAGCCACTTTGAAAACCAGTCTCTCGTTTCACTGGAACAGGCTTTTCTGCGCAGCAGGACTATGGAAGACTTAAGAAAACAAAACAAAACAAAAACGGTTTACCTTAGACGTTACATGCCAAGGTATCTTGGTATCAAAGTTTCTTGCTTAAGATTTATTTTTTCTTTGTGTACTACATTTAGCTCATCATTATTCAACTCATTTTGTAATACTAACTCTCTGAGTTGAGTACACACAGTTGAAACCCCTTTAAAGTGAGGAAGGATCCATGTATTGATCTGTACTTGAGAATCCAGACAACAGCTGGCTTTCTTTGATCCCAGTTTAATAGGTCTGCAGGTCGTTGCATTTATCTGCAGTGCACTATTGGTTCATATGAGGATTAACAGAATATGTTATTTAAAAGAAATTCAAAAAACAAAACAAGTAGCATGTCGGCCCCCAGAGGCCACATGGCATTACTGAAGCCTGAACAACTGCAGTCGACCGCTGTTTCATCTGATTCTGCAGACTATTTACATTCTTTTGTTGAGGGGCTTTTCAGTCAAGTCAAGCAGTGTTGCATTCGGCGGGCATGAAAAGGTCCAACCTGGAAGGGTATGTAGAAAAAGAAGTCTGGTACCTTCCTTTTTTTTAATCAATAGGATACCGCTTCACATGTTTGATACCAATAATCCCGTCACTGATTGTGTTTAAAAAAAAAAAGTTTTCAAAATAACTAGTCATTAAAAACGCTTACCATTACACTACTAGTCAGATAAGGAGAGCACCACTGCTGAACTGAACTGCATTTTAAGGCATGAAGATAGTTTATTCGATAAGGATTCGAAACCAAAGTGGCGGTGGCTAACTGGTATTGCATGGATTAGCATGCTCATGCTAATGCTGATCGCCATTTGTCCTTTTATTTATTTATTTTTTCTGCATTTGTCAGACTTTTTTACGTTCATCCTCTTTGTGCTGGTCACATCTAACTCAGAGGTCAGATTGAACCTCAGATATAGCTCTAGCATGCAGTTGGCTAATACAAAAGGGAAAAAAGGGATAATAACCCAGCTAACGACACAGGACGGACAAGTCGAGGTGCATCATGGTCGGTGTCGGGAATCCTCTTTAACTAAGACTCCAGAGGAGGGTTTCTAATATTCCTCTCCTTTTTACTCAAGCTTTGGCTTACACACTTGTCTAACAACAGTTTCTACTGTGCCAATTTCTACCAGCAAGTGTCTTCTCCGTCCTCCTCCTCAGTTACCTGGCGGCATGGGCCTCCCTCTCTGTGAGGGAGGAGCAGAAACATTCACTCCACGTGGAACGGCAGTTCAGCTGCGTCACTTTTATCTAAATTACAGCCCTCGTCCACACCCGCCAAGCCAGCTGTCATAAGCTGTGGCATGACGAAGAAGAGCAGGAGGAAAAGGAAAAGGGGAGAAGGAGAGAGCGTGAAATGTGCTCTGGATGAGTTTCCAAAAGGACCCGAAATAAGAGGAATAACGACGTGCAGATAAACTTTGTAAAGGAACAATTGTGCATGCGTTTTATTTGGGCACTTTTATGCTTATAATGTCTTTTTAACATGTAAATATTACCATTGTCAGTGTCTTTTGGAGTGAGCCAAAGTAAATCAGTTCTGACTTAGTTGATTCATGTCCAAACTTGTTGGGAAGGAAGTGATTTCATTGCTAACTACTGTACGGTTGTAGCATTAGCTGGTAGCATCTGCATGACTGATTAAAACTTTAATTTATTAGCAAATAAACTTAATAAGATTAAGTATGAGCCATAAGCTACCCAGAAGGATAAGAAAAGAAATAAGTACATTGGACACAAGAACAGCTGAGGAACATATATGTAGCAAATACAGATTTTATCACTTTTAGTTTAAGGTCCTTTCTATTCGATTTGACCCATAAGGAAGAAGAACAGAAAATTATGAATTTGATGCATCTTTTTTCCTTTCTTTTAGTTTTGAGGAAAAATTTCAGAACCAAAAAAATAAAAAATAAATAAATCACACAAACCAGGTGATGACATATTTTGCGGTGAGTGTTTTTATTTAAGAGTTTGCCAAAGTGCTGCAGGGATATTGACGCTGCACCTGTTTCTTAACAAAATAGCTACATTCTGTAAAGCAATAAAACATCCACTCATTGTAGCTACACCGTCCACAATACACCTTCACAGGCAGTCGTTTTTACTGCACTGAAATTTATCAGTTTTCAGATTTGACAAGACGTTTTAGGTTACCATGCAGTGTTTTTTGTTTGGTTTTTTTGTATCAGGCCTGACTTTGCCATTCTCCTATTGCAAAATTAGGGGAAAAAAATAACTGCTTAATGTTATCATTACAACATATGAAATCATTGTTAATAGAGTTTAAAGTTCCCATACATCCGTATTTATCAAAAAGCATGACCCAGAGATCTTCCCCCTCCCTAAATGTCCAGTTTGCACTGATTCGTCAGCTACACCTCGCTCATCAGGCTCCGCCCACTATTTTACAACAGAGCCCATGAAATTCAAAATGTAAGAATATTGTTTTTTGTTGTTTGGGTCTGATACTGGTGTGCAAGATATACAGAATAAAAGCACTTAAATCAGCACGAAAAGCTTCCATTCCATACATTAGTTTTATCTGTAAGATTACTTATTTCTAGTGTTGCCGAGCTGTCATGGTCTTCTGTCCCTGCTATCACAAAAACTACACAAAGTACGTTTTAAGTCCGGTTAGGTTGCGGTTGTGTCCTGTGACAGCAGAATATCCTAAATGGAGAAAAAAGAAAATGATAGCTTGACCGAGTAAGAGACCAAACAAGAGTCAGTCCCTGACAGTGAGCAAATCAGACCTAACCACTCCTACAGCAGGGCCGCTGAGCCAGAAATGGCTGAAATTTATTTGTGCTGCTTCCATAATCTTACGTTATCTTCATCTGAATGCAGATACTGAGAATAAATATGTAATTTTTACCACAGTAAATCTTTTTTGGGAAGTATTCCGAGGAGTGCCACCTGGTCTGTAACGGTATCTGTAATAAGTAGCATATGTGTTTATATGATATTAATGAATAAAAGAAAACCCACTGGGTATTAAGGCCCAGAGGGAATATTTTTGAAAAGAAATCATGTTAGACAACCTGTATATATCAGATATATAGATATATAATTCTACATAAAGTCATTTCTCTATCCGTGACCCATGAAATGTGTTTCTGTCTGTGGTTTTGTGCCAAAATGTAAAATTTGAGGGGCTCATTTCCTTGGTGAAGACCAATGACAGAGAAATGTTCAAGAAGGCTGTGTTGTGGCTACAGCAAAAGTCATGTTGCATGATAATGATGTGGGCTCAATCAAAACAACATAACAAGAGGTCGTCATTCTGTAAAGGTTACAGTAAGTTTCCAGGCCAATCACATCTCTCCTGCAGCAGCTTCCTGCAGCACACAAAGAACCAGACAATTCATAATGCATTAATCGACGACCTGATTTTAAAACCAAAAGAACATTTCCAAAAGCTCCTGTCATGGCAGCAGTAGCCCAGGATGCTGTAAACAAAGGATTTTCTGCTTTCTGGGGTATGTATAGACACTCTGGCTCATGCGCAAATCAGGTGTAAACTAGTTTAAAATTGACATTTAGGAAAAAATGTTTGTCAACTTCTTGTGTAAAAGTGACACAATGGATTTATTTCCAGAAGTATTTGGACTCACAGAGGCCCTGAAAACGGAGGTCATTTGTTTAAATTGCTGTAATTCATAAATGATAAATGACATATTTTATATTATACATTTTTGACACTGCTAAAATTAAAGGTGAAAGTGCAGAGGTATATAATGGCAAAATCTTAAAAATGCTGTCATTATCCGGATATTTCTAGAACTAAATGTAAATGCCAACAGTGCTAGCAGATTATGTCATTGTTGGATAAACGTGTAATGTTTGTATCAAAGGTTTCTTTTTTGACCATTTTGAGTTGCTTTGTGACATTGTGTACCGTTAGTGGAAAATGAATGAACTACTGCACTGTAAATGTTATAGTTGATGTGTTTAGCACCAAAAATGTACGTTTCTGCGTTCCCTCTGATTGTGTCTGCCACTCGGATGTTGAAGTGTGTACTTCTGTCAATTGTAATGTCAGTAGAGGCCTTAAAACACACAATGTACATTTTGTCAGGGATAAGGACAAAGAATTGTCACATTACAGTATCTCATGAAGACGACGCAAAAAACAGTTTTACTGTTTCAACCCATGGACTTCAGCGATCCACGGAATCGATTAGCTTTGCGTGATCCTAATCGATCTCTTATTTGTGTTTTTCCATGCTTCTTGGCATGGGCTTAAATTTAAGAAAAGAAGAAGAAAAAAACATTTCTTTCCTCGCAGTACAAATATTTATGCAGTCTGACTTGTTTCTTAACAAAACTCCTAAACTTGGTAAATAATGGTACAATGTTTGTTTTATATGCATATCATGGTACTTTGTGGTTTTAAATCAATACAGTAAAGTTAAGAAAAAGAAGTTTATTTATGTTGCATCTGCAAAATAGACATTTATCCTGAAATTAATGATAATTAATTCACCTGTTCATGGTAATAGTAAGAATTATTGCCAGACAAAAATGTTGGGACAGTTATGTTACATAAAATATTCAACATATATTTCTAGCAAACAAGTTTTTGGCATAAAAAAAGGTAATATAACTGTCTCTTAAATTTTACCTCAGCCATCCCAGTCTACACAACTCAATATCCTTTTATTTATAAAATAAAACAACATAGCAGCCACTGACTTTACACAAGTGTGCACACTGATGTAGCTGTTTAAAACAGTCGTGTTTACATGAGTTTGTCAGCCAGTAGAGAAGTTGGCCGAAGCACGAAGTCTTTCTCGTTGTTTGTAATATAAAACTTTATTGGTAAATTAATAAAAACAGCAACAACAAGTGTACTCAGGCAATTAAGAATAAAAAACAAACAAGGCCTGGTGGGCCTCGTGAAAGTGTCGAGGGAGCTGTGTTAAAACGATGCTGAACATCCCAAAACTGAAATCTTTTTCTTGGCTTGATGCTCAAATGTTCAAGTTGCCCACAAGTTACAAGCACGCCGAATAAAAGGGCTGAATTAAAAAGCATAAAATATGTCAAACTGTTTCTGAATCACCGTACACCTAGTATATTTAGATACCTGGGAACTCCCGTTTCATTTCTATGAGTCCATCTAGCTCAAGGAGGATGTGACTACTATCTCATTTCCTATTTTATTGGAATCTCCAATGCATAAAATATACTGGCATCTAGTGGCTCAAATTAAGAATTGCAACCAAATGAACTCTTTCACCTACATCTAAACTTCCAAGACCATAAAAACACAAACAGGCTGCTCTAATATAGCACTGCAACAGGAGAGAGAAGGGCAACCTATGGTGTCTTTGGATATAAAATGTTCATTATAAGCTTATGAATACACTTATTTAACGCCAATATGATGATTATATAAATTGTCTATTCTCTGATGTGGAATTAACTTGTCTTTAATAGCTAGGGAAGATCTTTTTTTAAAGTGAAGATAAGACGTTTATAGGACTGCTTAGTCAATCATATCACTTTCCAAACTTTTTTTTTTTTTTTGTGTGCATGTGTGTTTGGTCACCGGCACATTTTAAGCAACTCTTGCTACGTAGACACATAAAGTCAGTGTCTGTTTTTATAGAAGATCAACCTGAACGAATGTCAATTCTTCCGGATTTCCATACAAATTTACTCAAAAACACAGATTTCACTCGTTTATTTTCTTTTAACGTGACGCGTTTGTTTCTAGGCACATTGTATCATGTTTTATCCTGGTGAAGAAAGGTGGAGAAGTGGGAGGATGAAGTGGTAGATTCGCTTCCTCTGTGGCTGTTATGAAACGACTGCTGGTGGATCCCAACAGCAGCACATTTCCTCTAGTCTGCTGTGATGCAGAAGCAGCAGTTCTCAAACTTTCCTTTCCCCCGAAGACACCACCCACACCCTTCTGAAAACCAAGTGTTCCCCCACATGCCATCTGGTAGAACCTCTCATCTGAAGCATCTCACATTAGCATAAGTGAATGCATTTTTAGGCTGGGAGACCCCAGTGAGAATCAAAGTGGCGTCATGTTTCATAACTTCACATATCTCAGCACTGTTCCTCATGAGCAAATTTGCTGTGTCTCTTATAAGTTCACATTTCAGTCACATATTGTTGGTCTTACACCGATGTCAACCCAAATCTGGGTTCCAGCTCTTAAACATTCCTTTTATCCCTCTAATAATACAAAGCCATAATATATATATATATATATATATATATATATATATATATATATATATATATATATATATATATATATATATATATATATATATATATATATATATATATATATAAATAACATTTGCAGCCTTAAATTCTCTTCTCTAAATCATCGAAGTTTCCAAACATGAAATTTGACCATATTGAGAAGTGTTCGGGTTAGACAGTCAACGACACAGATTTACAAGCCTTCTCTTGTTTTCAGGAATGTGCAATATGGACAACATTTACAAACAATGTAAATGGTGCATCTATTTTTTAATCTACATCTTAATTTGGCTAAATGTCTATCCTTCAGTTTTCTAAATTGCAGGTGTTGATTATCTACATGGTGCATTGCATTTGGACAAAATAAGGCTTCAATTCCAAATATGTTAAGTATTTCTTTGTTTTACGTTTATTTATTTATACACAACAAAACAGTGTCTGCTGAGCACTGAGCAGCGGAAACCTGTCTGCACTGCTTTTCAGTTGTTGCTCATGTTTTACTTCCTTGGAGACCTGAATGTCGTCAGAATTGTGTGAAAATGGTCTGACTGTTTTTATTTTTCTCACTGTGTTGTCATTGAGATGAGCATTTTAGCAGATTCTTTGGAAAGCTGTTTTGTTGTTGAGCAAATGCACAATTTGGTGTATTGTTATTCTATTACAGCTGTCAATAAAATAGTTAAACTCCATCATTAGATGCGTTTTATTTTAATAATTAATTAATGGTGTCAATATTAGGTATACAATATTTGTTGAGGAAAAGTTTTTGCTAATATTATTATTATTGCTTATTGCTAAAAATGATTTCTATTGAGCAGAATAATTATTTTAGAACAATAGCAATCCATCCACCCATGCAATATATGTTGTTGCTTGCTTCTGTGCTGGAGCTTATAAAAGCTTTCCAGGACTAAAAGGCAGCGACAAACCCTCAACACATCACCAGTCCATGACAAGGATGCACAGAAATAAAACAAATAAGAAAATCACAAGGAAGACTCACATTATGTTATCAGTCCAGACATTACTCTGAGTGAGATGGAGCATGTTTCTAAACAACTTGTAGGATAACTAACAACTTTATTCACACATCAAAATAAGAAAGCACAGTGACAGCACACGGCAAACCTGCTACTGACAAATCTTGGCCAGCCAGGTGTGTTGTATCTGCGGAGTACCACCTTAATTTAAGTCAATGAAACATCTGAGAGATATTGAGCTATCCTGGGCCCCTAATCAAATACTTTTGAAGCCTAATCATCACCTGTCAAAATAAAAGTATAATACTGCTGTACTTGGAACAAATTGAAATATAAAAGAGGGATTCAAGAGATTCAAAGGTCTGTGGCTTATCACCACCAGATGTGGACCTGCTCGACTGTCACCTGTCCGTGTTGCTGTTGGTAAGTCAGAGCAACATCAAAGCACAACTCAGCTTTTCAGTGATGTCAACTGCCCCAACACAACTCCAGTGTTTTAAACCTTCGAAGTTTAAACAGCACAAAATAGTTATTTTCTTCTAAAATCTGTTTGGCTTGTTTCGCATGATAAAAACAGACCACCACCACTGCACACAATCTTACCATAGAGTTAAAACAAGGATTTCGATTTGCTTTTATAGGAATCCTACGGTACTGGCCTTCCAGAAATCAACTTGACCTCCACCACTCTTGTTATCTGCCATTGCCTAATTGCTTCACACAGTGAGGAAACAGCTACAACGCTTTGCAGTCTTCCTTTGGGTTTCTCCTGCTTTGTGGGGATTATTTTAATTTTAATTTTCAAAACACTTGACAGCTGCTTAGAGGAGCCCAAGGCTGCAGATTTTTGATATTATCAAACATTTTCCTGTGGCTCCTTTCCCTTTTACGAAACTTTAAACTCATACAAAACAACCGTAATATATTCATCTTGCTTGAAATAAAGAGAACAATGTTTAATGTCAAACTTCAAGCGTTTTGGATATCAAGTCATCCTTGGCTCAGTTTCTGAGTTACAGAAACGTACATTTACTTCCAAGCTGGCCGGACTTTTGCACCCTGCTGGTTCTCTTTTCGTTTCTTTCCATTTTCCATCGGCGTCTCTCCCTCCCTCCGTCGCTGTGGCAGATGTCTGGACTCCCTTGTGACCGAACCGATCAGCTTGTATTAATGTCTCTTTCTCCCCTTCTTTGTTGCTATGTACACACAAAGCTGTTGCGTGACAGGAAACCAGGTCACTCTAGGTACACGCACAAACACGTAAATACAGGCGTAGACACGACTTGCATGGACATGTGCAGACTAAAAGGCAGCGTGGACACCACCTCACACACATGTACATGTAGTTGTACGAAGAGCAAGCGTGACTTGCATGCCCAGTGATAAAACAAATTCACGCACTGAAATTGGATGAGGCGGCGGGAGGCTCTCTAATGGCCCACATGCAAATTGAGACATAAATCATTTCCTCCACAGGAGAAATTACATAATTCCAAACAACAACATGTTATACCTCAGTAACACTGTAGTTGGGAGTTCTGGCTCGCTCCATCATCCTCTTTTCTATTACTACATTTGCAGGTGCTGGCTGGCTATATTAAACAAAAACAACAAAGGATCATGGCGTTCAACTTAACAAGAGAAAGTTTTACGTACTGCACATATTCTCATACCCATCTCATCATGTACTGTCACTTACATGTTGAGTTTAACTTTGTGACACACAGACTACCCCTTAATCATGATTGCCTTCTGATGGAAGAGGCCAGTTTATGACGCTACTGGACCTGGGATCCTTAGTCATTGAGTGGACCGTGAACTCCTCCGTATACCAGAGCAAGCTGCGGTCAAATGTGAGGACATCTGGGTAGAGAAGGAGGGGGAAGACACACAGCAAAGAGCGACAGGCTGGGACACAAACCTGCTGTGGTGGGACCTTAAGGGGGCTTTGCATGCAAATTCACACAAACCTCAGAGTTCTGAATAATGTTTTACAGAAGAATGGACCAAAATATCAATGTTAGACTGATGCAATCATTAAGGAAATCACTGCTTCAACTTGTTTCTGCTAAAGTTGGATCTACAGGAATCATGGATGAATTTATATGCCCAGAGGATTTAATTTCTTTTATTTAATCATACATATTGTTGTTCATCTGAGGTTTCATTTGCAAGAGCTACTATGATCACATTCATTTTATGTATTTGAGCAAAGCTAGATTAAATGTATTGAAAGAACATTTGCACATAAAATGTGCATCCAATTTAAGTGTCAACTTCAATCTAAATTTGCAATCCTTGGAAACCTTCCAAGATTACGTTAGTATTTTTTCTTTTAGCTGAATCTGCGATAAAACACTGACAGCTCTAGAGAGGAAGGTTGACAAGGCTCCACAGCAGGAAAGAGCACATTTGATGTGTATTTGATCATCGATTCAACGCATCCTGTGAAACAGAATAAACAGAAATTCCAAATCTTCATGGGTGCAATGATTGTTTTGAAGCCTTTTATAAAATGAAATCACCTCTCCAGTAAAAGAAATTATATTTATACTCCTTGTGAGCATCTAAAAATACATCCAGTCAGGATGAGGAAAGGCTAAACACATGAAAGTTGAAAAATGGAGGGGAAGGTAGAGAGGAAGAATAATGAATTGCTGAATATGAGTGATGAAAGTGTGTACCTGTTAGGGCAGTCTGAACCTAGAATAGCTCCGCGGTCATTAAAATGTCATTCAGTGCTTGACATTACAGTGGTGACTGACAGCCTGATTTATACCAATTTAATTATGGATGAAGGCAAAGTCACTGGAACAGACTGGAACACAGATGGATTTACACGTGCTCATGCAGATACACTTGAACCGGCAGAAGCACAGAAGTACAAACTTTCTACTTTGTACTACACAGTCACACACACACACAGCTGCAGCGAGCGTTGTCAGAGCAGTTTGTGTCCTCAGCAGCTGTTTCCACACAATCTATTTAAAACAAAGGCTGAGGAGAAGCAGCTGATGACAGCAACTGCACAGGACACGCGAGGTCCATTATTCCTCATTATTCACTCGTAACTGGGAAAAAAGCAATAAATAACAATGCCCTCTGGTTCGGGGGCATCTTATCAGCAGCACAAAATCATCCAGAAGCACAACTTGAAAAGCAATCCAGCCTGCGCTGTATTTCCATTAGTTTCTGTTTGAAGCCAAATATATTCATTTGCAATCGTTTCTGTCTGGTCTTTCTCAAAGCGGAAACGTCAGGAGCCATTTCTGCTTCTTCATTTAACTATTTGTATCTAGATAAAAAGCAGATGGGGCTTTAATACACCGTTAGACCACGTAACCTCTACACTGACGTGTTGTGTCTTCTTCCCGAATCGTCCTCTTGCCAAAGGGGGTCCGAGTTGAATCTGTGCAACAAATTTAATTATGCAGAGCAGATGCAATGCAGACAGTTGCAATAAATAAGTAGATACAATTCTAGATTTAGAAGCAGGTGTTTGTTAGAGAAGTTACCAATGCAAAAAATAATATCTCTCCTTTTTTTATTTTAATTTAAAACCAGGTGGTGAGTCCCAACAGATCTGTAGACAAAATGCCGTAAAGACACAAAAGAAACTTTCTGCTGAATTACAACACTTTAAAAGCCGTGCAGAATGTTTAAAAAAAAAAAAAAAAACATCTGTGTAATTACAATTACTTTTGTAAAACAGTTTTACAGAAGCTCTTACAACGATCACAAAGTTGAGTATAGTAATTTACACTTTCTTTTGAGGCTACTTTTTTGTGCTTATAGACATAAAAATAACCAAATGGAGGAGTTATTGCGTGTGAAACTGTTAAAAAGTTTAGTTTTTCTGATGGGTGGACTGCTACAAATGTGAAGCAATAAAAGCCCAAACGTTTGATGTCACCGCGTAGACCGCAACAAACGGTTAAGACGGATAATTTCTACAGCAGGACTTTAACTATTCAGTCACAGCTCCCACAACACCATCTGATGCATGTCTGGTATCAGAACATAGTCATTTTCAGTTGATGTTTTCACAATATGGACAAAGAAGCAATAATTACCACATTGGCTTAAACCCTTTGGTTTTGTAGACTTAGAAAGATCATTCAAGTGGGTCCCTTTAAGAAGAGTTCTCTGAAATACTCAAACACAAGAATAAATTATGAGAAACCGTAGAAAAGAGTGCATTTGCAGTCTGGATTGTTCAGGCCTGGACTGATTACAAACATTTCTCTCTTTATAATTTGCAAAGCAGTGCTGCAGCTTTAAATAAATGTCACAATTTTCCTTTAATGTTACTTGTTTATACTTTATGTTGGACTTCAGTCCACGAAAATTGGTTTTATAGTCAACCAAAGAATAGCCTTTAATAACCTCTAAACATTTTAGTGCTGTAAATAAATCCCTACGAAGAAAAGACATTGTGGTGCACTGGCGCTGAAGTTTCTTTATTAGAAGTCACCATGTCCAATGGGTTTCTGTGACAGAAACCCATTAGAGAAGGAGGGAGCTACAGAAAACCAGGCTGCGGGCTATTTCAAGGAACGCACGTTCAAAAAGGTGATCCGTCATGACGCTATGCTGCCATCATTTCCTACACCACTGAAAAGGAGTGAAGGGGAATAAAAGAAAAGCTGTGAAAAGGAAATAAAGATGGAGTTGACAAGAGAGGGGAACGAAAAATTGTTCACGTATCTAAGAAAATGAGAACAGAACAAAAGGAGCAGAAGAAGAATGAATAGTTTTATTGAAAGTTTGCTCCTGGACTTATTTCTAATTGATTTCTCTATAACAACTATATCAGGACTGTGCAACAGATTCCCGTGTTTCCATGTGTTAAATTTGTGTTAAAAGGTAATTACAGCTGAAAAACACGAGCTTCAATTTTTAAAAAGTTCTTTGTAATGATTAAAAAGAAAAACGTATCAACTGAAACCAAAATTTCCAATCTTTTTAATTAACTGAAACTACATCCGTCTCTGGCGACCCCTCACTCTCGCCTGTAATGAGCTGGGATGGGCTCCAGCAGAGCCTCGTGAACCTGTACAGGGTTCCTCGGGTGAAGAATATGGATGGATGGATGGATGGATGGATGGATGGATGGATGGATGGATGGACGGACGGACGGACGGACGGACGGACGGACGGACGGACAAAACATTTTTAAATCTCAATGGCCAAAACTAACTAAAAAGAAGTTAAATGTGAGACTACATTGTGTTTTCATTTATAGTTTGGTTCACTATGCTGGTTTACTTTGGTAACAATATTCAATTTTAAATTAACCATATCAGCTGACTTCAAGATATAAAAAGTTCACAAAAATCAAACCACAATGTTCAGAAAAAACTCTACAAAAAGGTCAGTATTTACTGTGTCTGACCTCAGAACCAGGTCGATTTGAATGCTGAGAATTTGCTGTCTTTGACTTCTGAATAGTGTATATCAAAACTAGGATATTTACATACTGTAAATATCACATAGTTAGCAGCTGTTAGATTAATTCCAGATGCAGGTTAATGATATCAGGGTGTGCCGAATGGTTGTGCATCAAGGACTTGTAGGTCACTGGCTCGTCTCAGAGAAGCAACAGCAGGACACACAGACGTCAACTGTCTCTTTGTAATGACAGCGGGTTCCAACAATGTCAAACACCAAAGTGGGCACAGATGAAGACTGACGGAAAGCGCAGGGTTACAATCAGAGGGCCAATGCAGGTCTAAAAAACACTCAACCAGACACAACGTGGCTTCAGGGTGGTCAAACAAAATTAGAGGTGTTTTTCTGTCACATAAACTCATTACCATAGGCACATAAGCTCATTATCCAAACTAAGTGACATACCAAACAGTTGGAACAGGTGAAGTGAAGCCTGACTGGGTCTTACTATGCAGGAGGTAAGCAGAATGAAATTTAATGGGCACCAGAAGGGTGTAACATTGACTCGGTTGACACGTTCATTCATCACTGAACCTCAACCAGGTGCACATGCTGCAGCAGAGAAAACATCATTTATAAATGTCTTTCACCGTCCGGAGGATGTACTGTAAGAACTTGACAAAACATTTGCAGTCATCCATTGATTGACAATATTTGTAGCAGGGTTTGGAGCAAGAATTCACATATAAACTGTACTTTTGAAATGGATTTGGACGCGGACAGAGCCTGCTGTCTGTGTCGCATGTTTTCTTCATGCGTCTTTTGCCTCATAGCCTCAAAGCTTAGTAAAACAGAGGAAATGGAGCATTACCACTGGAAGTTGTGGGGGCAGTATTGAATATAATGAGTCAATTATTAACCAAGTACAAGAAAATGAAACAGAAGGAAATTGCCTTTTTGAATACCCACCTTATCGTGGTTGGGGGATTTTGCTTGCCCATATGATCCAAGGAGCTATGGTGTTGGGGGCAAGTACCCCTGGTAGGGTCTCTCAAAGCATATTGGTCCTTGGGGAGGGGCCAGACTAAGAGTGATTTTCTACCCGATGTTGAGCTGAAGTGGGCTGACATATAGCCCCCCCCAGCGCTGAGTCAGTATGTTTTTATGGGTGTTCCCCAGTGGACGACAGGGTAGCATCCCTGCACCTTTGGGTTGGGGAGCAGGTTCTAATCAAACAGCAGCTTGGAGTACCCAGCCTTATTGGAGTCTCAGGCAGGTGTGCCGGCAACTGCTGCTAAAATGTACTCAGTTGTCTTACTAGGGGACTTCAACACTTATGTGAGTAATGACAGAGTTATCTGGAAGGTTGTGAGTGGGAGAAATGACCTCTCCACTCGAGTGGTGTCTTGTTATTGGACTTCTGTACTAGCCACAGTCTGTCCATAACAATCACCATGGTCAAACATAAGGGTGTTCATAAGTGGACCTGGCACCGGGGCACCCTGGGTTGTAGTTCAATGATCAATTTTATAATTGAATCATCTGATTTACAGCAGGCCAACCAGGCCGCTGGCTTGGCAGTTGCTGAGGCAAAAACTTGGGTGTGGGAGGAATTTAGAGAGGTCATGGAGAATGACCTTTGACAGGCTCTGAGAAGATTCTGGCAAATTGTCAGGCTGCTCAGGCAGGGAAAGCAGTGCTTCACCAACACTGTGCTGTTTATCTTGACTGGGCATGTGGTTGGATGGTAAAAGTAATTCTCTGAGGATCTCCTAAATTCTGCCAACACTTCCTTCCCAGAGGAGGCTGAGTCTGTGGACTCTAGGATGGGCTCACCCGTTACTGAAGCTGAGGTCACTGAGGTGGTAAAAAAAAAGAGCCACGGAGGCAGGGTTCCAGGCATGGATGAGGTCCATCCTGAGTTCCTTAAGGCTCTAAATGTTGTAGGGCTGTCTTGGCTGACGCATCTCAGCAACATTGCATGGACATCAGGGGCAGTCCCTCTGGACCGGCAGACTGGGGTGGTGGTTCCTGTCTTTAGGAAGGGGGACTGGAATGTGTGTTCCAACTACAGGGGAATCACACTCCTCAGCCTCCAATGATATCAGTTATTGACTCATCACTGCGTCTCTGGTGGATCTATTCTTGAACAACTATAAAAACACAAACAACACAGAAGAATGAGAAATACTGACAGAAACGTTTTGTACATTCGTACATCCGTCTGTTCTAATGTGGAGTATAAATAGATCTTAAAGTCTCACCTTGCTAGTACTGACTTATTGTATCACTGGATCTCTTTTGTAAATATCAAGAGATAGAAAACACGGTTTGCTATCAGCCTTATAAAATCAAATGCTGTTTAACATAGTTGACATAGGAATAATTAAAGATATTCAAAGATAGGAAATGGTATTATCAATACAGTGTTTAGATCTGTCACCATCTCAGCTTGGTGTTTAGGACAGTTTACGTAATTTGCATTAAACACAGAGTTGAGGATTTGTTTTGTTTTACTTTTTGTATGTTGTTTGACATGGTCTTACAGGTTGACAGATTCGATCCTCAAAAAAAAAAAAATAGAGAGAAATGAATATATGTGCTAGAGAGAAGAGAAGTGGAAGTCGAGCAGTAAGACAGAATCACCTCTGCTCCTTGTAACGAGGAGGTACAGTGACTATCCTGGTAGAAGGATTGTGGAAACGGAGCTGTTAGGGAGGAGAAAAAGGAGGAGGCCAACAGGGAGATTCGTGGATGTGGATATGGAAAGTCAAAAAAGAAGAAGATTTAGTCATAGAGCAAATGAGTGGACAAATAAATCACACCACAGTGAAATGTTTTTCTTGCAAATAGCCACCAAAATCTTGGAAATCACATAACTCACTCATAGGTTCATCATTGCTCATGCACTGCAGTCTCACAACATGAAATATAAGATATAAAAACAACAAGAAAAAAGCTCAAACAAACCAAAACTAATATATTTTTGATGGATAAAAAAGCTGGAGCACACAAGTGTCATTAATGTTTGCATTCTTGGATACCATTTATATCCTAAACAAGTCTGCAATAAAGTTGTTCAAGTATTTCAGTCCGGTTGAGTGATTTTTTCTCACCAGTTCGTCGACTGGAGCCATAACGTTACTGTGCGTCTTTGCCATTATCTGCTTTTCATTACAAAAAAGCAATATATCAACTGACATGACTTGGCGCCATCAATATTTTCCATCTATGGTGTAATTTATGTAAAAACTGACACATCATTTATCTAACTGGTTGTCAAGAAAAGCACACTTTTTAAGGAGGAATGTTGATCGTCTGCTGTTTGAGCGCTTCATTAAAACTGAAGGAAGGTGGCTATTATACACCAAAGTCGAAGACGCTGCGCACAGGTGCACTGGCTTCACATGATGAATATATTAAAAACATATTTGACAGCAGCAATATTTTTCAGAGCGGAGGAGCTTGTTGCAGAATGAGGGGATCATTTGTTATGCAGCTTGTTAGACCAAAGGCGGTTGTTACTGTCTCGTATAGATGCAATCTGCATATTTCCTGCATTAAAGGCACTGAGAGCCACAGCAGACATCCTTGTTTGTGCTGTTCACGTCAGTCCTCAAATCTTACTCATTTAAGAGAAAAGGTTACAACACATCAGTGTGAAGACACCAAATTAGCACTCTGAGCTTTTAACTAATTTCTTTGAGTTTTTTAAAGAATATGCAATTAACAAAGTTTTGTTGCCATTTTACCACAATCCGACGGGACAACATTAGAAACAAGATGGTACTGCTCGAGTGCCCTCAGCAAGATTTTTGTTGATAACTCTTGTATCGTCCCTCATCCCTCCGTGTCAGTCGTTATTTTCATCAAGAGCTCCTGATTTTTATTAAAAAATAAGTAAATTGACCCATCCATTTTGTATATTTTTGAAAATACAAAAAAGGCCAATTTTCCTGGGTTTTGACGAGAGCTTAGCATCCCTGCACCTTTGGGTTGGGGAGCAGGTTCTAACTGTTGTTTGTACCAAGTTGGACCAGTCCTGGTCTGAGATGGCCTTGTTTCATTGAGCTCTGAATGGTAAAGTTTCCCCAAACCTTTGACTGGCAGTGTATGTAATACATCAACTACAATGAAATGACTCACAGAGCTACAGTGGACATCATGGCAGAGGGAATTATGATGCTCAGTAACATAATGACAGAAAAGAACCCAAGAAAGAAAAGAAAACCAAACTAAAGTAAACCTTAGCATTGTAAAAGCGACGGCCTCCACTGGCTGTAGGAAGACCCGCCCCCAGGCCTAACAAATGCAAAATCTTGTTGCCCCGTTAAAAGTGTAACTGATTAAACTTCATTACACGTTTTTATGATGTTAATAAAACAATTCTACCAAGACATGTATTTTGTCTTGGTGTGAGAATTTTGTGTTTTTCAATACCAGCCTGTGCGTACCAGGATGCATGAAACCAGAGGAAACAAAATTTATCACCGGTCCAGCTAACTCTAGCGTTGTCATGGCAACCCCGCCAGATACGGAAAGCACTCAAACTGCCACATTCCTGCAGTCACACATTCTTCTTAGAGGAAGAGAGCACTGCTTTAAGTTGATCAAAGTTTGTCATGTCACTCAAATTAAGTTTACCTATTTTTTAATTGCACTGATTAAAGACGTCATGACTGTTTTATTTTAGAAACCACAGGCAATGACTTTGTTAACTGCGTTTAAAAATTGCATTTATAACGATGTGGTGACACTACGCTGATTCAGTCTTATTCCAATTTTCGTTCTTAGAACTGCAATCAGCTGCACAAATTAATTTAAGAAACCTGAAGCTGGAGGCTGTGTGCTCTGTTTTGAAGATCTCATTTGAAGATTTGTCAGCTGTTTTAAGTGTTGGATGACATTTGTTGTCTCAAATGTTTTGGTTGTTACTAAAACAATGATTCTCTGCTTTAAAGGCTAAAGATGGTTTTCTTTGCGCTGGATTCCTCAGTATTCAGCTTATACATTTACTTCCTCCCTCTCCCCAACAGACAGATAGATGGATAGATGATAAATAGACTTCCTTGTTTGTCTCAGTGGTAACAGAAATTCTTTTCTGATAAGGCTCCACACTCACTTAGACCATGCAATTTTAGTCAGGGGGAGGCAGCAGTCTCAAACAGATGGGTTTGGAGTGTGGATTTAAAGGGTGGAAGTGAACTGATATTTCTGAGCTCAGATGGTAATGAGTCTCAGAGCTGGGGAGCAGAGTGCCTGAAAGCTCCACGGTGGTGTGACGGGCGGTGGGGACAGTCAAGTGGATGGAGGAGGAGAACGGCGTGTGTGGGAGCGAGTAGCACCATGAAGAAGGTCACACGAATGGGGTGGGGGGGCAAGGTTATGGATGGCCCTGAATGTTAACAGGATGTTTTTGAATTTGATGCAATACTTGACTGGAAACCAGTAGAGCTGCTGCAGGACAGGGGTGATGTCTTGGATGGAGGTGGTACTGGTGATGATGCGGGCAGCTGAACTCTGAATCAGTTGAAGTTTATGGGGGGATTTATGAGGGAGGCCAAAGAGCAGCGAGTTGCAGCAATCCAGGAGTGAGTGTCAAGGCTGTGAATGAGGATAGCAGTGACATGGGGAGTTAGGGAGCGACGGGGGGGTTGATGTTACATAGGAGGAAGAACAGAGACCAGGTCATTTTATTGATGTGGGACTGGAAAGATAAAGTACTGTCAATGATGACACCCAGACTCTTAACCTGTTGGGAGTGGAAAATAGAGCAATTGTTGATAACAGGAGAAAAGCTGCCAGTTGTGGATAGTGAAGTTTGAAGAAAACCAAGGCTTTGATTCGTGCCATGCAGTCATATAGTAGGTTTACTGGTGAGGTTAGCTGGGTAGTAGTGGAAGTTGATACTATATTTGTGGAAAATATTGTATGGGGAAGGAGGTAGATGATGAAAAGGAGAGGCCCCAGAACAGAACCCTGGGGCATGCCTGAAGTGACAGGGGAAGGCTGGGATGTGAAAGATTTCAACTGAATAAATGGGTGCTGCCCAAGAGATAAGATTTAAACAAGTCTAGTGATACCGAAAGAAGATAGACTATTAAGGAGGGTAGTGTGACAAATGGTGGCAAAGGCCACATCCGGGTAAAGGAGAATAAGGATGGTGAGTAGTACAGAAGCAGCTGCTATGAGGAGGTGCAGTTTCTGTGCAATAGAGGGGGCGTAAACCGGACTGGAACGGCTTATACAGGTCATTGTGAGGTTAGTGTGAGCAGAGTTGAGAAGCTACTGATTTTTCAAGGATTTTAGAAATGAATGGTAGTTTAAAAATAGGACGTAGGTTATTACGTTCCAGTAGTCCAGTCTAGAAAAGATAAGGGCATGAAGGACCTCTTCAAGGGCAACGTGAGTGATCTCTATTAGGTGTAGCTAATAAAGTGATCAGTGAGTATACATGAAATATATATGTTTGTGTTCTCGACCTCCACAGTTAACGGAGAGTAACAGAAAGATCACACACCATACCTAACTATAGCAGTTTCAAATGAAAGGGTCCATCCGTCTGCCTGTTTTGAATTTGAACTAACAATGAACTAACTGTCTGTCTGTCTGTCAGTCTGTCTGTTTCCGTCTTCTGCGTCGAGCATAAATGGGCCGTTAGGCAGTAGTTGATCCAGTGAGTGGCAGAGTCATGTTTGGGATTGTCAGCCTATCAGTTATCAGCGCTGACTTATCAACGGTCAGATCTGGCAGATCTGCAGTCTTCTCGCTCATCTTAATGTAGTCTCTTTTACTGCAACATATGGTAAAAACTAATGGAGCCACAAGCAGGGAAATCAGAAGATGAAGTATGAAGACCCCTGAAAACACATAATGTGCCCTAACAGTCGAGGTTTGTGATAAGCTTCGGACTTCTGACAGAAACATAAGCCTGTACATAGCAGCCATTCACCTCAATGCATTTGCCACAATAACAACAGAGGAATAAAAAGAAAGAGACAGATGGCTGGTGATGTGGCACTTGATGACAGAGTAGAGGTTTTGCAGCAGCATTATAAATCAATCAGTTATATGGAGGTCCATTAGGGTGTAAGCTGTGCAGAAATAATGGAATGTACAGTGTAAAGAAAAGGGAAAACACAGGACTCTCTTGATAAGCAGCAAACCAAATTATGTGATTTGTGTTGCCTTCAGATAAGGAACATTTTTATTTAAATGATTTTTAAAAAATGATGGCGGGAGAAGAGAATCATAAAGAAGATTGGCTGGGAAGCTGGACTGTAAACATTTACAGTGTTAAAAACACAATGCAAATCATTTAAGTGGCACGTTTGCTTAAAAGAAACAGTTGACAAATCTTTTTTCGTTTTTGGAAAAATCAATGCTGAGTTTGAAAATGTTTGGCAAAAGCTGTTAGAGGCATGGTGGTCACTGTGGGGCGTCAGTCCTTCTTTGAAGCTGAGTTGAGAAAAGTTGAATGTGAAATGCTTCTCATCCACGATCATGCTGGAATTCTGCAGCTCAACAGTTTATTACTCCTCGTTTTTGATTCCTAAATAAACCCGATAGTTTAAACAGGTGATGCCTAAGTTTGCCAACACTCACTAACACCAACACATTCCCACATCATCAAGCGTTGGCCTTTAGACTGACTGAAAACAAACCAGAGCGTTCTTCTCTTAAGGGCAATGGAAGATCCAAGATTTATAACACGCATTTCCAAACAGTTTCCTTTTTCATTTCAGTCCATCTTAAATAACCTCATGCCAAGACAAGGCCGCTTTTAAAATGTTTTATTAAATGTTTATGAAAGTCAGTTTCTCAATATAAACTTTAAACTATTTATATTATGCTTCTAGTAAGATTTTACCAATGTTAACATTTTGGAAATTAGGTTGTCTGAAACAAAAACTGTTGTTTTGCTCACAAGTGAGTGAATAACTTCTTTAGAGTCACACACACACACTGACTTCAAAAGGAGAGATGTGAGTGTGCGTTGGTGTATTGTCAAGACAGAAGATTGAAGCTGACTGATCCTATTAGGTCTTGCTGTTGAAACACAAGCAGGAACACACACCTGAAAGAGCCTCACAAACATGTGTACTAACAAATGATGCGTGCACACACACACACACACACACACACACACACACACACACACACACACACACACACACACACACACACACACACACACACACACACACTCAAAGTGCTGTGTGACTCAGCAGTGTCATATTCACAGCTGAAAGGGAACAGAGAGAGGAAAGCAGAACTAAAGGACGCCTGTCAGGTTTATTTCTGTCTCCGGGTGCCTTTTGCCTGCGCTGTAAACGGAGCTCCATGCTCTGATCTTCTGCTGTCCTACTTCTCTTTCTGCCTTCCTATACGGATAAATACCCTAAATAAAAATACAAAACCAATTCTAAAAGAGTTGGGACGCTGTAAATGGAAGAATAGAATAGAATATCTTTATTGTCATTTTAACAAGTACAATGAGATTAAGTGCCACCCAATCTGTACATCAATCCAGAAACATAATATATAAAATATATTTAATTCACAATAGACCATAAAAAAACAAATGTTTTCAGTTAGTGGAAGACCTGGACTGCCAGCGGGTCAGTTCAGCATCTAGACTCTTCTACGTACATTTTTCTAAAAGAAATACTACAGATCATGAGATATCCAAAATCTTAGCAATTTTATGCTGGGGAACATTATTCTGAAATTATTTCCCAATTTGTTGACTAAGCTTTTCAAGGACTGGTGAACCTCTGCCCACTGTCACTTCTGAGAGACTCAGATCAGATGTTCCTGCAGTGAGGTGAGGTGAGGTGAGGTGAGGTGAGGTGAGGTTATGGTGAGGTTATGGTGAGGTTATGGTGAGGTTATGGTGAGGTGAGGTTATGGTGAGGTTATGGTGAGGTGAGGTGAGGTGAGGTGAGGTGAGGTGAGGTGAGGTGAGGTGAGGTTATGGTGAGGTTATGGTGAGGTTATGGTGAGGTGAGGTGAGGTGAGGTTATGGTGAGGTTATGGTGAGGTGAGGTGAGGTGAGGTGAGGTTATGGTGAGGTGAGGTGAGGTGAGGTGAGGTAAGGGGGGGTGAGGTGAGGTGAGGTGAGGTGAGGTTATGGTGAGGTGAGGTGAGATTATGGTGAGGTGAGGTGAGGTGAGGTTATGGTGAGGTGAGGTGAGGTGAGGTGAGGTTATGGTGAGGTGAGGTGAGGTTATGGTGAGGTGAGGTGCGGTGCGGTGCGGTTCTGGTGCGGTGCGGTTCCGGTGCGGTGCGGTTCTGGTGCGGTGCGGTGCGGTGCGGTGCGGTTCTGGTGCGGTGCGGGGCGGTTATGGTGCGGTGCGGTGCGGTGAGGTGCGGTGCGGTTCTGGTGCGGTGCGGTTCTGGTGCGGTGCGGTGCGGTGAGGTGCGGTGCGGTGCGGTGAGGTTCTGGTGCGGTGCGGTGCGGTTCGGGTGCGGTTCCGGTGCGGTTATGGTGCGGTGCGGTTCTGGTGCGGTGCGGTGCGGTGCGGTGCGGTGCGGTGCGGTGCGGTGCGGTGCGGTGCGGTGCGGTTCTGGTGCGGGGCGGTCCGGGGGGGTGCGGTGCGGTGCGGTGCGGTGCGGTGCGGTGTGGTGCGGTGCGGTGCGGTGCGGTTCGGGTGCGGTGCGGTGCGGTGCGGTGCGGTGCGGTGCGGTGCGGTGAGGTGCGGTGAGGTGAGGTGAGGTTATGGTGAGGACGCAATGGAGGAGGACATCGTCAGGAGGCAGAAACAAAATTATAAAAAACAAAAAGCACTGCTCAGGCAGGAATCCAAAGAAATTAGTACCAAAAAAAACCTCTAACATGAAACAATGAACTCCAAAATGTAACCTAAACAAACGCAAATGAAAGACAAAGAATAAAAAACAGACAGACCAGTTATACTCACAGGGCTGAAGAGACACAGGTGCAAACAGTCAGAGAGACGAGGCCAAGGAAACAAATTTCAAACAAGCCAAAGACAGACCTTCAAAGTAAAACAGGAAGTGAAGTGAGCAGAACCAGACAGTGTCTGAGGCAAAAAAACAAAACAAGACCCAAGAACACGACATTAAAGTGAAGCCAGAAAACAGCACAACTAAAGAACCAGGCTACAACAAACCCAACACCCAGCCACAATAACCCTACAACATAACAGGTCCTCCTGGTAGAGGAAAGAGTGAAGCATCTTGCAACCAAGAAGAACGGATATCGCGCAGAGTCAGACATCCTACGACTTTGTCGACTTTGCAGTTAAACGTAAAAACTACTACAGAGTGGTTCATTTGAGCTTTTTGTCCTTTTACCACTTTGCACATGAACGCAGTCCTGCATCTTGCCGCATCAGGGTGTAGCCTGTGACAAGGGGGCATCATCGTACAATCTGTGCACGCCATTACTGACGTCTTACACAGGATTGAGTAGATCCAAGTGGTACGGCGTGGTTTGCATTGATCTTTCAGCACTGCAAGAATCACACAGTGTGAGCCTGGCCTAAATTAAAAAGATGGATAGCTGTAAGTGTGTCGGTGTACAGCTGGTTCCTTTACAGATCCAGACTGAGGAGGAAACAGAGCCAGGGACAGTTGCTCTTTTCACCAGAGACAAATCTGAACACATTGTTCATCGCCATGGCTGTGCAATGATGTCATTGCCATCGTGGGCAGCAAGACAAACGTTCCTCTCACTTCTCACACTGACTCCAATCTGTCGTCTTTCCGTGAGACTTGGACAGCACATCCGTGAGTGTGTGTTGGCCTGTTTGTGCTGTGTGCATATACACTATGTGTCTGCATGTGCCTAAATGTGCCTAAAATTCTTACTTTATCAGAAGTCCTACGTTCCAGACCTGTAGAGTGGAGACATTTTTGGAATGTGATGTCACTTTGTCCTCGAGTTCTTCAACAGGCTATTGGAGTTGTGATGCGTGTGAATGTGTGTGAGCATGAGTGTGTCACGGGCTGTTTTTCTCACTCTTCCCGGACTGGCACACAGCTCTGCCGGACGAACCAACCAGCAACGAGGTCTCACGGCCGCCGTGCCGTCCTACAGCGATGGCATCAGCAGACACTAAAACCTTCCTGCAATTAGACAAAAATACACCCTTCGCTCATGAGACAAACATGCTGCACAAAAATACGCTCTGATGCGTGAGTGCGCTGCGTCACAAGCACTGACTCAGATCTTTATGTTTACAATGGTTGGTTTAGAAAATGGACAGTTTGAGGCAGTGGAGATTTATTCGAGTGCACAGTTTTAATGGGTCCAATACAGAGCAGTTTTTCATCAGAAAATGGAAAACAACTTTCATGTATTCAAGGCCACAAACAGGATTTAAGCCCAAGCAGTGCCAGGTCTCCGCTCCGATCTACAAATGTTCGGGATCAGCTTCTAACAACAGGCTTTAATGATGCATCACTTTATTGGGGCTGTTCTTATTCTACCGCCAATACTAAAACTATATCAAAAAATACGGAAGCTGTGCTTTAAAGTAAAACATAAATAGATACATGAAAAAATGAGGTTTCAGCAAAATGAGTTAGAAGGTGCTTATTGTCATTGTTTCTGCACTTCAGTGCATTAATTGTGCTGACTGAAGTAATTACTGTCTCAAAAACACAAAGACGATGGGCTACCGCTATTTTAACACTAAAGGTCTAAAAATATGGAAATGTGCTAACAGCTTGATGAGAAAGCAGAAAACAGTCAGTTTGTGTATGTTGTAATGTAGAGCATAGATGTCACTAAATCTTAAAAACGTAATTTATTGATCTGTAATTCCTGCACACAGATAAAAAGATCCGTAATCAAGCAGCACCTCGGGTCTCTGGGCTCTTCTCTCCAGTCGAACCCTGGAAATGTGGCATTTCGACCAGTCCTCGTCTCATGATTGTCTCTCCAACAATTGTTTTAATCACTTCAGGACGATTTTCAAGCTGAGAAAAATGCTTTCAGCCGTTGATCTGGAATTGATCATTCATGCTTTTATTTGTTAGACAGATTTTTGTTTTTCTGTTTTTACTTTTTCAACAAGTCTTTTCTATATCGGCTCCAGATCGTTCAAAATGCTGCAGTGAGACCTCTAACAGGAACCTGCAGAACATCCCCCATCAGTCCAGTTTGTTCTTCCCGTCACTGACTACCTGTCAAGTTAGAACTGAGTGCATTTTAAATATTCAGTATTACCATTTCCAGCGTTGCGTGTTGCGGCCCCTCGGTACATCACAGACACTTTGACCCCGTGCTCTTCTCGCTGCTGTCTCCGTTCCCCGCAGTCTGTTCACCAATCTGGGGATTAACCTGGATCATCGATATGTTTCCTGTGAAAACATCTGAGATTTTCTTCTGGTCTCATTTTTTATTATTTACTGCAGTTATTTATCCAACAGCACATTATTATTAACCAAAGTTTGAATTTCAGTAAGGCTAATGTTTACCAAAGTGTCATTTAGTGACTTACACTCCTCGTACCTTCTCTGGGACACATTTGGAAAGATATTAACAGAACACTGTTTTCTCACATCGATCAACAGAGTACGTCTTATTTTTATTCAAAAGCCTGTGACGCACAGTCCCACGCAGGAGAAGCTTTTCTCCTGATGAAGTCCAGTATAGATACTCAAATCATTACACACAGCTCCAACACCTTTCTCCTTGCTTTTTTAGCGCCAGGCGTGTCTATTTCTGAGTTAGCCTGCCGTGCCCAGCAGGCGATGGGAACGTTCACGGGAAGCAGCAGCTGGCATGAGGCTGGAAGCCTGAAGCGTGCGTGCGCACACACACACACACACACGCACACACACACACACACACACACACACACACACACACGCACACACACACACACGCACACACACACACACACACACACACACACACACACACACACACACACACGCACACGCAGCAGAAACCTGAGCCGGTGACGGCTCTGGCCCTCGTTTGGTTATTTTAGCCGGCAGACAGTCAGTAGATGCAGTTCGTAAGGCTTTAGCTCAGCTCAATAATATTTTTAATTATAAAAAACAAAAAGCTCAACATGTGAATAAAATTCATTATGCTTTGGCCTCTTAAGTGAAAAAGATGTGTTTAGTTAGTTAAAAAAATGTAAATAAAATCTTATATGAAATCAATTACAACTACACTTGGAAATATTTGGTTTTATCTGACTGATATAGCAAATTATTTGGGAAACTAATAACTGGATTCACTGATCTAATCATTTAATGAAACAATAATTTGATGTAATTTAATGCACTTTCTCCTCTTGATTATGATTTGCACTAATGAGCGTCACCTATGAAATCACAGCTTCTGTATTATGTAACGCGCCCTTTGAGAATGAATCACGGGAGTGAAAAGCAAACGTTTTCATTCATTAGTGAGGTGAAGTTGAATCTATTAATAATTTCATCACAGAAACAAAATCAAAAGCAGTTTTCTAGTGTAGTTTTGCATGTGTTAAAGACCATACTTTCACGTTTCATTACCAGAGTAAATAGCAACAAATTATGTTTTTTGTGTCTCACTTCTCACCATACATCTGTTTTATACTCGTACAACTTCCAATAGTATTATAATCAGGACCTTTTCTCAATTATTCATCTGTACAAGGTACATTTTGTCATTTTTAGCCAGCTGGTCTCCCTATAGGTGAGTAGTTTTAGCTGCTTTTCTGACATGTTCTAAGATCGACTGTAGTTTGGGTTGATTTTGCTCAGTCGCCATCCATCGTTTCATCATTACTTTCCCCAGCATGTTGGTCACCTGGCAATGACGTCCGCTGTAACTCTGTGAGCTATATTCACCATTGTTGATTTGTGACAGTCCTGTGACGTGATCCCCAGTGATCCCCAGTGATCCCCAGTGATCTCCAATGATCCCCAGAAATACACAGTGATACCCAGAAATACCCAGTAATCCCCAGTGATCCCCAGTGATACCCAGTAATCCTCAGTGATACCCAGAAATACCCAGTGATCCCCAGTGATACCCAGTAATCCCCAGTGATCTCCAGTGATCCCCAGTGATCTCCAATGATCCCCAGTGATCCTCAGTGATCCCCAGTGATACCCAGAGATACCCAGTGATCTCCAATGATCCCTAGTGATCCCCAGTGATCCCCAGTTATCCCCAGTAATCCCCAGTGATCCCCAGTAATCCCAAGTGATCTCCAATGATCCCCAGTGATCCTCAGTGATCCCCAGTGATACCCAGAGATACCCAGTGATCTCCAATGATCCCCAGTGATCCCCAGTAATCCCCAGTGATCCCCAGTGATCCCCAGTAATCCTCAGTGATCTCCAATGATCCCCAGTGATCCCCAGTGATACCCAGTAATCCCCAGTGATCCCCAGTGATCCCCAGTAATCCCCAGTGATCCCCAGTAATCCCCAGTGATACCCAGTAATCCCCAGTAATCCCCAGTGATCTCCAATGATCCCCAGTGATCCCCAGTGATACCCAGTAATCCCCAGTGATCCCCAGTGATCCCCAGTGATACCCAGTGATACGCAGTGATACGCAGACAATTAGTTGAATAAAAATATATGTATGTACCTAAAAACGTTTATTTAATATTTGTCATTTAGCTGGAGTTCTAAAAAAATGGCAACATTTACAGAAATATATGAAATCCAAACATACCTTAACAAAACAATTAACAAAAAATACAGATTTAAAATGCAAAAATTATGAGTGGAGCCAAGTCAAGCTGCTGACTTTACTCCCTAAAATCAGCTTTTATAAACAAGTTGATCGAAGGTTCATTTGCCAAGATATTTGACACTGAGACTCAGACTGATAGAAGAGAGATAGAGGTGGATTCTTCCTAAAAATCCGCCAGCATCTCTTTTGTCGCATTTATTTCCAAGGATGATAAGTTACATCAGTCTATGAAGTCCAAATCTACAGAGCCATGATCAAGGTCCACTCTGCTTAGTAAGGACACAATGAAGAAGTCATCAGCATATTTAATGATGTGATGCTTGTAGTCTTGGCTTTGGCACTCATAAGACATGTTAATACGATGTATTAACGGAAGACCAGGTCCTTAATGTTCAAAAGGTCTTGGAGGTCTTGGACGTTCCAGAAACAGATTAATAAAACTTAAAGACATTACAAAATAATTAAAGAAATAATTATGTCTGTTGCAGGGTTTATGGTTTTTATTTTTCGGTTTTATAGTTTCTTTTTCTAGGGGTGCATTTGTATTCCTGTTGTGTATTTGCATGAAAACATCTCTTTAAATACACAATAAAGTCATGCACACTTGCGTAAGCCCCCCGTGTATAGCAGACTAACTCAGAGCAAAAGCCTTTCTGTGATTCATCTAATTTGTGTGTAACAACAGAAGCCACAGAGTTGCTAAAAACACTGGACACCTGTTCCCTGGACTCCACTCAGAGAAATTCCACTCCACGCGCAGAGAGTGTGTATGTGTGTGTGTGTCTCAGTAACAAGAATGTTGACACTGGACTTTCCTGTCTCACGTGGACACTGTGCGCCACCACTTCCTTTATGACCCTTCCCTATTTAAAGGGTGATGTTGAGCCAGAGGATCGTCAGCAGGGGATTAAAGGCAAAGTCCGAGCACTCTTCACACCAGCAGCTCACCCATTGGCTGACTGATGATCTGGAAGGCTCCGGATGTTTCAGTGAGGTTCTCTGACTGCTATAAAAACTGACGCGGTACATGATCCTTGGGAGTGATTCCATTTGTACTTAGGGAGCTTTCAGGATCTGAGCCAGAATCTGGGGAAAAAGCTCACTTTCAGATTTATTATCAACTTTTTCCACATGTTTTTTTGTTTTACTAGAAATCTCACCAGAGTACCACCAGATTTTTAATTTTGAAACAAGTACAGAAGTTACAAGAGTTCATTTAAATTGATCAAGATTAGAGCATATTTCATCAACCTTGGAAGGAAATACTGTACAAAGAGGAACGTTCTGGAAAATATCCTGTCTGGCATCAAGTCATCATGAGTAGCAGTGGGACCTCCACAGTTTCATCACAGGAGCCCCAGGCTTACAAACGGGCTGTACGTAAGATCAGATGTGCTGCTATGGTGGCCAGCTTGGCCAAAAGTTGGCAAGGATGGGCCAGCGAGCACGCAGACCAGCAAGACTCCATCCCAAGTGGCTGGATGCCTTCATCTGTCGAGGACGAAGACAGAAAACAGCGTAAGAATGTTGTCAAACTAAGTGTTAATCCACGAGTCATTGCAAAAGACAACACCAATGAAAACAAAATTCGGACTTGTTCTGTGACCAAGACTGTCCAGCAGAAACGCAACGAATGTAGCGGCAACAATTTAGTAAACACCATCCGGGAAAAGATGGAGTCCGGTCCTGAGGAGACCAAACCGTTTCTGGGCAACGAGTCACCGACACGGAGGCGCCAGATGAGGGCGCTGAAGAGCATAGAAGCAGGGGGAGGAGGGGTCATCCAGGAGAAGAAGCTGATGCTTCAGGAGAAAAAACTGGGCTCCAGGAGCAGCAGCTTGGACACAGAGGACAGCGGGCTGGGAGAGGACGGTGGGCTCAGCGACAACAGCGAGTCAAAAACCGATCCAAGTGACGCCCCACCCAAAACAAAGAGGAACAGGCCCAAGGTAGAGTGGGGAATCAAAGTCGTGACACATGAACACCAACAAGAACCTTAGACAAACTGCCACTGTTTAAACCAATCACTCAAAAGTGCATTTTATTGGCTCTTAAAACTACAGAAATAAACATCACCAAGGATGTTAAAAGGGAGGCTGGTACTAAGATTATTCCCATATTTTTTACTTGATAATTTCTTTACTTTAGTCTTACTGTGTCAGTTTTACAGAAAATAAAACGGGAATGTTTTCATGTCTGTTAGTGGCTCTCAGATGAATATAGTTCACCGGCACCTGAAGACAGAAAGTGATGTTGGAATAGTAGTCGAAGGACAAGAAAAAAAAACTATTTTCCACTGTGATTAATGCCTAAAAAACTAATGATGACAAAAGAGTTGTGAGTTTAAAGTTGACCGTAAACTGCTGAGATGTCTTTTGGGCAAAAATGGTAACTATATGAAAGAAATAATAAGTCATGCAAAGTTAGTACCCCACTTAAAATAAATAAACAATCATCTGATTGTACTATGCCGTAGTACAGGACAAGTACAAATACAGAGGAGCAGTTAGCAACTGGAACGGCTTTCTTTCAATTCTGAGCAGAGGACCAAAATGCAGGAGATTGAGATGGCAGAAGTACAAACAAAAGTGCTTTTTAAGAAAAAAACCAGAATCCAAAAGAAGTGCAAAAAGGCCTCCGCTAGTAAAAACAGAAAAAACACCTTAAAGCAACTCGGTAGAAAGGCAAACAAACAAAAAATAACGGCTCTGCAGGGATGAAAGGAAAAACAGGACTGACAAGACGCAGGTGCAAACAATCAGGATACAAGTAAAGAAACCCAAAACCTGACAGAAACCTGACAGAAACCTGACAGAAACCTAACAGAAACCTGACAGAAACCTGACAGAAACCTGACAGAAACCTAACAGAAACCTAACAGAAACCTAACAGAAACCTGACAGAAACCTAACAGAAACCTGACAGAAACCTGACAGAAACCTGACAGAAACCTAACAGAAACCTGACAGAAACCTAACAGAAACCTGACAGAAACCTGACAGAAACCTGACAGAAACCTGACAGAAACCTGACAGAAACCTAACAGAAACCTGACAGAAACCTGACAGAAACCTGACAGAAACCTGACAGAAACCTGACAGAAACCTAACAGAAACCTAACAGAAACCTGACAGAAACCTAACAGAAACCTAACAGAAACCTGACAGAAACCTAACAGAAACCTAACAGAAACCTGACAGAAACCTGACAGAAACCCTAGATCATGACTGTGCCATTATTTACTTAATAAGAAGAAAAGAAAAGCAGCTTTTTGGGTAGCAATTTCACGATTCAGGAACTAACAGACTCGTGTTTCGCTGCATGACGTAGTCTCAAAGTTGTGAAGGAATTCTGGTCCATTCTTCTTTTCAACATTAGTTTAGTTCACGAGGTTTTTGGATGTTCTTCCAGGCTGAGACTTGGAATACACGGCTCCAAAACCACAATTCTTTCACTTTTCATCTATTCTTTTGGGGATTTGCTTTGGATTATTCTCCTGTTGACCAAAAAGACTAGCTGTTAACATGTGACCACATATTTGAGTCTAGAATGTTCTGTTATTCTCCCAAGTGTGCTTTTATGGAGCTCTACACACTTAATGATTGATGTCCATGTTTATCAGTGGCTGATGATGAGCAGCCAGACTGAAACTTCAGCAGAAATGCCCTTTATAATTAGTACAACCAAAATGAGACTATGTAAAACGTAATATTTTACTGATGTGTGACACTTCTAAATCAGTTTCTAAATCAGATACACAGATCATAAAATAGAGTACAACGTGAGTACACAAGCAGAAGTGACCTTGATGTCACCTGAAGAAATCCATCTCTGGCATGGAAACCCAACAAAATAACAGTTGCACAACTTTAATGCGAACTTCTCTCCCATAAAAGGAGAAGAAGCTGGACGGAGCCCCGTTGACATGTTTTAAGTGTTGCCAGAGAGCCGGTCCAGCTCATAAAAACACACGCTGGTCTGCACGGCATCAGAATATATATCAATAAATATAGTCACAGCCAGATACATGTTCTCCACCCTGACCTTCAGGTGGAACAGCCAGCCGGGTGAAACAGGGCACAGAGGGACGGGGAGGCATCAATCTGAGAAAATGGCAGTTTGTTTCGTTCACCTAACAGGTTTGACACGTTTACTGCAAATTACACTGATTTAAGGAACAAATCAGCCATCATTTTATTTCCCAAAATTACAATTCCTGCTCGTATTAGAAAAGGAGCAGATGAGGGCTGCAAGAATCAAATATACACTTTTAGAACAAAAACAAAAAAGGGCAAGCTTTCCTGACGTTCTGCCTAGAACACCTTGCCACTAATGGATGCACTTGCATATGTCTGTTTAAAGCACTTGCAACACTTCCACAACACTTCCGCAACACATCCACAACACTTCCACAATGTAAATTATAAATCTAATGAAGCAAATTAAAATTTAATTGCACACAAATTTCAGTAGCAACTTCAACTAAGTTTGAGGAAGTAATATAGATACATAAATAACTATTTCTGTTGCTTTTCATTTGTCTAAAGAGCAACAACAAATGCTTAAAACCAAAATGAGGCTCAGGTGCATTATTAATTAGAAACAAGTGGCAAGTCTTTGCTTTTCATAGAGCAAATACCAACAAGATCTAATGACAGTGATCTGAAGACCTGGCAAGCTGAGCAAAATGCCGCCAGAGGAGGATGGAAACAGAAGACGGTGCAGGAGGTGGGGGTGGGGGATGTACAGAAACTAGGAATGTCTTCAGTTTTTATTTATTTATCAATATTTTATCAAAATTAGCACTTTACATATTGTAGAATAGTCAGTTTATTGCAGACTGTCAGTGTATTTGTGATAACGTCACAAAAACAAATCAATAAATAAGCATAAATGTTGTAAATGTCAAAAGGAGCAGCAGAGGAGCTGCTGCTTGACACCTATTTCTGGATGGTTGCAAAATTTACTTTCGAGCAGGCTGATCTCTTGAAAGTACATTTTCCAGTCAGTGCAGTGTTCCCCAGCTGGACGTCTATTTTAACAACTGTCACAGAGTTTATTTAAAGTCCAAGGGTCATTAATCTCAATATATAGCGAGAAGGGGTGGGTTAGATGTTTCTTATGAAGTGGAGGTGAAACTTTCTAGTTTGACAGTTAACAGCAGTTTTTAAAAGTTAGATAGATAGATAGATAGATAGATAGATAGATAGATAGATAGATAGATAGATAGATAGATAGATAGATAGATAGATAGATAGATAGATAGATAGATAGATAGATAGATAGATAGATAGATAGATAGATAGATAGATAGATAGATAGATAGATAGATAGATAGATAGATAGATAGATAGATAGATAGATAGATAGATAGATAGATAGATAGATAGATAGATTAGTTTTGGATTTTGAACACAATTATTTCCGTATTAAGGCAGCACAAAGAAAATGTGATTGCTGGCATCTCCAAAAACAGCTGAAACCAAAACAGGGTTTTTCTGTAAAGAGTCTTAAGTTTATAAAACCCAAGTAAAATGAATCAAAGCAGCGCTGTGATTGACTGGTGACCTTTTACCCAATTAGAGCTGGAACTGAACAGGATGAAGTTGGTTTAAAAGACTAGATGTATGGGCGTCTAAACCTTGAGGTATTTCTTTTACAGAAAAGGTTGAAACTGTTATAATCATTATCATTAAACGTAGATGCTTGTTGTCAACAGATAAAGATTGCAACAATGGGTGACATCAAAAGCCGCTGGCAGCAGTGGTCCGAGCAGCACATGGAAGGCCAGAAGCTGAACCCCTTCAGCGAGGAGTTTGACCACGAGTTCGCCATGGCCCAGCGTCTCCGCAAAGGTGACTCCGGCTACGGTCGACCCAAAGAGGGTTCCAAGACCGCCGAGCGGGGCGACCGGGCCCAGAAACACATCCACAGGGAGATGGAGGAAATGGTGTGGATTATCAGAGACATGGGCTTCAAGGACAAAGAGGGCCGGACCATCATCACCTTCGGCCGGCTCTTCGACCGCTATGTGAAAATCTCGGACAAAGTGGTGGGCATTCTGCTGCGCTGCCGCAAACACAAGATGGTGGACTTTGAGGGGGAGATGCTGTGGAAAGGGCAGGATGATGATGTCATCATCACACTAATGGACTGAGCATGGATAAACGCGCACGCCAGATCCAGACCAGGCAGACTCTCACCACATCTTCAAGGAAAGATCTTCAAGAAACTTCAGATGCATCATTCTGCTCTTGAACGATGGTACTCAGTGTTCCAGGGATACAGACGGATGGAAATCTCCTTTCCTTATCAGACAGCTAAAACATAAAGTCAACGATAAATATTTCAATGTTTAAATGCTTAAATACTATCTTAAATAACTATCTACATGAACTCTACGGACGTCTCTCTCACCTCAGACTCAGTAGTTGTCGGACTGATCGTGCTGAACTATCTTTGGAATATCTTTCGACGTGCTTGCCGTCCTAACGCTGCTCCGTTGTAGACGCCTCGCCAACCAACCCCAACGCTGGTCACGCTACAGGGCTTCACTGTGAATGCAGCTGAAAACAAATGAACTTACACTTCATTTCATCTCATAAAAAGCCCATCATTTGCACTCATATGACTTCTTTCTGAGAAGGAAAACAAGTTCTGACTTTGCATATTTTCTACAGCTAAATATCACCGATGTAAAAATTAGCACAAGCAAATGTTTTTATATTATTTTATTTTATGATTGTATGAGAGTTAAATGTTTATTTGCTATTTGGAAATACTTTCAGAGATAAGTAGATACATATCGCAGACGTCAGTGACTTTTGTTTTGATACAAAAAACAGGTTGATCCAGTCGTGTTTTTCCTCCCAAAAGACAAAACACTCATTTATGCAGTTCATGTAATAATAGTATATAAATATCCAGAAGGAATTACATACTAATTGTTTCATATAGTGTAGTCATTCTTCATCACACTATAAAATATCCAATCAGTTAATTAGTTTGGTACTTTTCTTTTTTCTCTTGATAAAAGAGGAAATACATTTCAAAGTTGTGTACTATGAATGAGCAATTTTGTGTTTTACAGGGAAAATGGCAATAAAAGAACCCTTTGATCATATATGTGATGTGTGAACGCACACGTTGGATCAAAGCCCTTCAGCAGTCTTCAGCAGTCTTCAGCAGCACGTTTTGGTCGTCACCTTTTCATGCACAGGAAGCTGCTCGCTGCATGAAACGTAAAGGGCGACTGTGTGAGGAGATCAGACGGGCGCAGTGGACTAAATGTCCAACCACAAGACTTCCGTTAGGTTTATTTTAATGATGCCAATTCACAACAAAAATCATCTCTAGGACTGATATTTAATTTTAATTTTTCTAATTTATTTTCTGGTCTTCAATTTGACATCTTTGTGTACACTTTGTTACATTTAATTAAAGGTTATTGATTATGGTAATGCATTAAAAGTACTTTCTCTAGGTTTGGTGCCAAAAATACTTGATTAAAGGTGCAGTGCGTCTTTATGTGGTGAAGTTAGAGTAAGAACTGAATGGTAATATTAAGTAGTTTTGAACTAAATAGTTGTGTGAAATGTATTTTACTTCATTTTAACATTTAGAACTTTTTTTAGAATCTAAGATAAAAGGAAAAGAGCTTAAATGCTTGAAAATGTTTTTTTCTTTCAAAGTGAAAGTGAAAGTCTTCTTGAAGAAGATTTTATGTGTATATATTAGTGACAAGAACTGTGCAAATGTTGTACCAGATTTTTGTCATGTGAATAAATGTAAGCTGAATAAAAAGTGAATTTTAAATAATGTTACAGTTTTTCTTTATTATTATGTCATATATTGTTGGGCACTGATGTTACAGAGATGCAGAGTAAAGTGCTTTTAGTGGTGTCTTAAGGATAAATGAAAGGCTACAAGCAGGAAAAGTATCTGATTAATCTGCAGTTTTGCCACAAAGCCAATGTTAACCACTAAAATACCCAAAAGACCAAACCACAACCAAAATAACTACACCTATGAATCCTCTAATAATAATAACAACACAACAACAACAATAATAATAATTATATTGAATAATGAGATTTTATTTAACCTTTAAAGTAACTCAAGTTACAGTTATTGAGAACATAATAAAATAAACAAAAACAGACAACGAACAATAAAAAGATAAAATAAAGGAGAAATCATAAATTGAATGCAGTTTGAAACAGATGGGTTTTGAGCCTGGACTTGAACTGGGGTAAAGAGTCGTTATTTCAGCTGTCAGGTGGGAGTGAGGTCCAGCGTTGGGGAGCAGAGCGACTGAAACCTCTGCTCCCCGCGGTGCTGAGACGGGGGAAGGACCAGAGAGGTGGAGGGAGGAGGAGGAGCTCAGAGAGCAAGAGTGGGTGTAGATACACATTAGATCGGACAAGAAGGAGGGGAGAGGTTGTGGATGGCTTTGAGAGTACGGAGGAGAATTTTTAAGGTGATTCTGAATTTAACCGGGAGCCAATGAAGCTGCTGCTGCAGAACGGGGCTGAGGGAAGAGGAGGTTCTGGTGATGATGCAGGCTGCTGGGTTCTGGAGCAGTTTATGGAGAGACTTATTGGGGAGACCAAAGAGAAGTGAATTAGAAGGGAGATGAGGCTGTGGACCAGGATGGCAGAGGTCTGAGGGGTGAGAAAAGGACTGAGGCAATTAATGTTGCGTAAATGGAAATATGCAGACCGGGTTAGGTTATTGATGTGAGCTTTGAAAGAAAGTGAGCTGTGGAGGATGACACCCAGACCTTTAACCTGAGAGGAGGGGGAAACTTTGGTACTGTCGATGGTAAGGGAAAAACTGCCAGCTTTGGAGAGAGAAGCTTTGGAGGAGTTCATTAAGTTTGGGGAAGTTTGAAGCAACAGGATTTGATTTCGGTGAGGCAGTGGGTGAGAAAGGAGGGTGGGAGCGTGAAGTTAGGCTTACTGGAAAGGTAGTGCTGGGTGTCATCAGCAAAGCAGCGGAACTGGATACCATATCCATCCATTATCTATACCCGCTTAATCCGTTACCGGGTCACGGGGGTCCGTCGGAGCCTATACTGACGCATAGTAGGCAAAAGGCAGGGGTCCACCTGGACAGGTCGCCAGTCTGTCGCAGGTCCACATACAAGACAGACAAACATGCAAGCTCACATTCACACCTACGGGCAATTTAGAATCATCAATTAACCTAGTACGCATGTTTTTGGACTGTGGGAGGAAGCTGGAGTACCCGGAGGGAACCCACGCAAGCACGGGGAGAACATGCAAACTCCACACAGAAAGACCCACCGGGCCGGAATCGCACCGGGAACCTTCTTGCTGTGAGGCAACAGTGCTGACCAGTAAGCCACCGTGCTGCCTGGATACCATATTTATAGAATATATTGCCAAGTGGTAGGAGGTATATTATGAAGAGGAGGAGCCCCAGGACAGAGCCCTGGGGCATACCTGTAGTGACAGGACACGGCTGTGAGGTGACAGATTATAGCTGGATGAACTGAGTGCAGCCAGTGAGGAGGGGTGTGAGTGATACCTAAAGAAGACAGTCTATTGAGGAGAACAGGGTGAGAGATGGTGTCAAAGGCGGTCTAAAATCGGGGAGGATGAGGATGGAGATTAACCCAGAATCAGCAGCCATGAGGAGGTTGTTAGTGATATTGATGAGGACCGTTTCAGTGCTGTGATGGGATGGAAACCAGACTGGAGTTTTTCATAAAGGATAATTACAGCTTGGTTGGTGCAGTAGAGGAAGATGCAGAAAGGGAAGAGGTAATCTGCTGCGGTGACCCTAAAATGAAAAATGAAAAGAAAAAGAAGAATGTAAAAGAATTTCTATGTTTGGACTGATTTTGAAATCCATGAGAAAAAATTTAGTTCATCCCAATTATTACTGCAGTTGTGTCGCTGTTACTGGCTGAGTTTGAGGATGTTTCCCACTGAAAGTTGACAGTAACATTTAATGTCTAATGGGATTAAAGAAGAGAAGATGCAGTTGTTACAAACATATTTGGTGCTGACATTAACTGGTAACCACTTTGTGAAGAGCCAGCGAAGTTTTACCAGGACTTCTTTATTTATTTTATGCTCTAGACTTCATCAAACTTGCCATGGTCATGAAACTTATCTTGAACGGTAATGCCAGTCTTGCTCTTTTAAAAGATCTGTGAGCTTGAGCAGAACTCAAAGTCATATCTGGCAAGTCGTTTGGATCCATCAACTCTGTAGAAATGTAGAAATCTTACCAGTGAAACAGCAACTCTGCAAATAAACCATCCACATTTGGTAGCTCAGCAGGGAAGGAAAAAATAGAGCTGTGAATCCAGGTGAATCTGCAGCTTCAGGCAAGTCTGCGGCTCTTGGTTCCTCAGCCTGGATCCGTCCCCTCAGTTCTGGACTGGTGGGATACATGCTCCAGCTCTGAGTCCATTTACAGATCAAAGCAATTCCTGTTACCAGAAAGCCTGCAATTAACCGAGAATCTGCTAGTGAGATAGTCCTCAATGAAACCTTTGTAGACAGGACTCAGTTTAATCCAACTCTACTGTGGCTTTTGTGCCTGAAAATAACATCAATCAGATGGAAACTTGTAGATCAAGAAACGTGGAAAAGTGTTTGTATCCCAACATGAAGTGTAGTCTTTGAGGTTTTGGCGGTGATTCACTGGCTTCGTGTTTGGCTGCGGTGCGTTTGCGGCCTTGAGCTACAGATGACGCAGGGAAACAGACGGACTTACAGCTGTGAGTCTGCACACAGACTGAGCTGAGACAATGACAAAGTCAGCAGACAAATGTCCGTGTTGCATCACTCGGGCTTGTTGATGTGTATTTTTAGGTTTGCAGGAACCTGCCAACAGGATGTTGGAGTTGGAAGCCACTTTGTTTCGAACATGTTGTTACATCATTTGCTTGAATAAAAATTACTTTCCATCAGGCCTTGCAGTTTGACCCACAGTGAGTGTAGAGGCTAAAAGGATAACTGTTAATGAAATGAGATGCAGTGACGCTACTTGGACTGCATATATAATGTCTTACCTTCATCCTGTGGTTATTCATTCACGCTTGAGGCTGCTCAGCACGTCAGCCAGCAGTGATGGACCGGATCATTCCTGTTTCAGACTCTGACCATTCATTGTCTGAACTTGATGTTACACGTCCACAGGCGAAGCCACGCGAACAGTCGTGGTAGGATTACAGGACATGGCGGGACTTTAACATTAACTCATTCAAAAGGAACGTTGGAGGAACGTTTGCAAGCTTCTTAGACAAACCTGATAACGTTCTCCTGCAAAAAGTGATGGCCGTAAAATACTTTTACTTTTTTAAATCAACTTTTGCTTGTAATGTCTTCAGAAGAGACATTATTATTTTTATTTTCAAAAGCTGAATCAAAGTTGTGTCCTCAGTGAAATGTTTGTGGTATTCTTGTGTCAAAATACCACAATTACACTACAAATCCTCCTCTCAACCGTGTCATTACAACTCAAGAAAGAGATGACAAACCTTCTGTGATATGGCCGATAGTTTTTCAGAAGCCTCTTTTTTAGGCCTTTTGTGGACGTCATTAACAGTAAATGACTTCGCCCAACCACGGTTTATCCGAAAGGAAAATGCTTCATAAACAAACAACGAACAACCCTGGCAGTCAGATAGCCAACTAACATCATCGATTTATGTACTTTCCCTCGTCACAGATGAAGCTTACAAAACACCACCTGAAATGAAGACTGCCAGAGGTACCACAGCAATCCATTGCTACGTAATGAGCCGGAGGAGCCGACAGGAGCTGCAGCGACCCCCTGCCGGTGACCTGGAGCTGCCAGTTTGACCCCAGGTCACAGGCCAGATGATCACCGGCAGTGGTGCTCAGCAGACGGGAGATTCTGGCTCAGACGCTTCAAGCTTCTCCTGCATATCCATTGAGGGAAACTCGGAGCCAGCCGTGGCAGTCTCTTAAACAACTAACAGCAAACAAGTTCTATCATAAACGAGAGTGATGATGCTGTCTCAGATCTCACCGCTCAGTCAAATTCACCAAAACGGCTAAATGCAAAACAGATAAGCAAAAACACCTACCTGTTAACGTCATAGACATTACAAAAGCCTCCCCCGGTGTCATGGATGTGAGGAAGTCTGTAAATTTGTTTCTGTTGGACATTTTCACATGGTGGGAAAAACACACAGCAACAGCAACAGGGCGGGATTTGAACCTGCACCACCTGCAGGGGGGCAACAGTGCTCCCGCTCAACCCACTGAGCTACCCGGAGACCGCCTGGAAGCGATTTGTGTCGTATAACTGCACAATCACAAAATGAATCATGCAGTTTCATTTGAAACGCGTCGCTACCCAGTCAGGCACTTCTGTCACTTTTCACCCAATAACGGCTCCAATCCAACTAAACTATGAACAAGAAACGGCTCAGCCTGCAACGTGGACGGTCACGTTCTTACTGTGGATTTCAGAATGGAGTTTCAGATGATGCTTTGATGAGCAGCAAGCACATGAAACACAAATAAACACAGTGAACCCTGCAGACAGTTTGGGATTGTCAGTGACAGACATGCTTTTGACAGGAGCTTCTCACAGAAAATATTGATTTGGCTCTGATCTGCCACCTTGTGGATATATTTTTGTGCATGCTGGTGGGCTTACACCTCAGCTGAAGTGAGGAGGAGGGGACACGAGCTCCTGCTGTAAACCATTCCCTACTGCAAGTCCAGGTATCAAATTTCCTATATAACCTTTTCTCTCTAACCTTCAAGTCCATGTGCTTCCTGGAAAACACATGACGCCCCAGATTAAATAACGTTTCTGGTAAGCTCGTCTCTTGCAAACATCCATCCAGGAAAGTCCATTTTTTGTCTGCAGATAGCTGCAGCCCTTTTCACTCTTCTTACTTTTTGGAAATTCATACAACTGATGTGGAAAAATGCATGTGGTAAGACTAAAATAAACCGAAGAAAAGATGCCTTTTTGGTGTTTATTATTTGCAAAGAATGGACAGATTCTGACAGAATGAATCAGCCTACGTTCTGCTGCAACAGCGTCCGCGAGAAGAACAAAGAAAGAAGAATAAAAATAAAATACGAAATACATTTTTCTTTCTCACAACCCCAATTCCACGTAAGCTTGAGACTCTTTAAAATGTGAAAAAAAAGAGACTACAATGACTCACAAATCTCATATCGCCAGCTTTTATCCAAAGTAGAACACTGAAAACACATAAAATGTAAATGAAACGCACCATAATAAGAAATAAAGATCATTTCAATGGATGGCGATTCATTTCCCAACCACCATCCACTCTTCTTCTCTTCATCTGCTTAAACGCAGTGGTCCAGGCTCTGTTGTACGTGTGTGTGTGTGTGTGTGTGTGTGTGTGTGTGTGTGTGTGTGTGTGTGTGTGTGTGTGTGGTAACATTAACAACTACTTTCTCATGCATGAGAGCATGCATCTTCACTGTTTCCTCCTCTTAGACGGCCTGGATTCATACACATAGAAGCTGTGTTCAGACCACCTACTTCAGTATATTTTATAGAAGAAGAAGTTGCTGACTGCAGCTGAAAGTAACCTGATGCCATTTTTTAATTAAAAAAATAAAAGGTCATATTTAATTACCCTGCAACATTTTGTCAGGGTAAGTGCCTTTTTATGAGTGTGAATGTAAAAGTTCTCTTCTGAACTGAGTTACAGCGAACCTCAAGTCCAGTCCTCGAGGGCCACTGTCCTCCACGTTTTAGAGGTTTTCCCTGCTCCAAAACACCTGATGACCAAATGTGTTGATCATCAGGTGTTTGTCACTGAGGCCTACAACAGTCTGTTGATGACTCGTTCATTTTAATCAGGTGTGTTCGAGAAGGGAAACTGTCAAAAACATGCAGGCCTGGTTACAAACATGATGATTCACAGGGTTCAGTTCAGTTTATTTCACAAGCACCATCTCAAGGCACCTTACAAAGCAACTCCGGTTCAGTCCAGTTATAATCTAATGATTTTCTAGTATATTATAATCCATGTCTATCACTAGAGAGTTCAGCCATACTCCATTCCAATATTTTTATTCATTTATTTTTTCTCAGTCATTTACAATTTAACTTTCATTAGTTATTATGCAATCAAATTCAGAGTTTGACATTGTAATTCATAGATGAGCATTAGAACATTATATATCTAAAGTAAATGTAGTCTCACAGAGGCACTAATCAGTGTGAGCAAATTTCTTTATCTGCATGTTTGGGTGGAGAAGGAAGGTGTTAACCGTGTGAATGCATCAGTGAGTAATCCTCCTGAGTAATCCTCCTGAAACCATGCAGACGAGCTGCGAGGAGATGCGACTCGGTGTCAGTCTTTCAAAGGTGGCCTGATGGTAAATGTTCCCGGGATGATTAACCTGGACAGCTGCAACCAGTTTACACCCGTGTAACTGTGACTCGTCTCTGGCTCTCACACTGCAGGTACAAACACCGGTCAGAAAACTCTCGTTGTCTGGGGCAGCTTTTTAATGGTTTGAGCATCTTTTAAACGAAGCGTTTTGTGACCTTTGTGAACTTGTGGAAAAAGTTTCACCAAAGTTTCAACACTTTAGCCAGCTGTGATGCTGATCCCCAAGCATCAGGACTGGATTTTGCTCCGGAAATCCGGTTCTAAAATGTCACAGTCAACCCTGATTAGCGATCATGCTTGTTGCAGTAGGTGATGAAAGCACTTGGTTTATGAAGTAAAAGGGCTTTTCTTGTGTCCACTAACAGAGAAAATCTCAGAAACAAACTAGTGCCTGCTTGAATTTTAGTCCTACTTAACCCGATTAGTTGGCTCTTTAACCAGATTAGAAGAAAATTATTAAACACTTCCACCTCATATAACAATAAATCATCCATCCATACTCACAGTGATGTGCAGGAGCCTATCCCAGCTCTCTTTGGGTGAAAGGCAGAGGTAAAGCCTGGATACGTCGCCAGTCCAAACAACCATCCACACTCGCTCCTACAGGAAGTTTAGAATTACAGTTAACCTGACACAAAGTTTTAAACTGGTTTCTGGTTTCTTAAGAGGCAAATCAATGAAAGAGCATTACTATCTCCTAACATCACCTATCAAACAGTGAAACCAAGCCTTTCCAAGATGTGTTCTTATTTTGACGTGTGGTTTCAGCACTTTAAACAGACGACATTCTTCTCAGCAGCACGACTCTGTTCTCCAATTTCACTTTCTTGTTTGACTCTGCTGTGATAGACAGGAGACCGTCCAGGGTCTACCCCGCCTCCCGCCTGTAACGAGCCGGGACAGGCTCCAGCAGACCGCCGTGACCCTGCGAAGGATAAAACAGATATAGGAAATGGCTGGATGTTTCAATCTAACAGAAAAAAGAGAAACCGTTTTTTTTTGTTTTGGCAGTGAAAGGCTGACCTCTTGTGTCTATAAATTAAACTGCATCTTCGGTCCTGAAGGTGAGTGCAGCCTTTCTGCAGTTTCTTGCAGCTACAAAGATCTCGATTCCTTCCTAAAATAAACCTGCCTGGACGTCAGTTTACTTACTTACATGTTATAAACCTTATTTGTTGCATTCAGTTTCTGATTCGTTTAGTTGACCTGGGGTAAGATTTTATGTTAAAAATAGTTTCACAAAAAAAAAAAAAAAAAATTAGCTGTTGCATACAAACAACTAAAATTTTAGGACAAACATTTCTTGGCATTATGGTGACATTGTTTAGACAAAGATTAGTTTGATCGATCAGACCCACATTTAGACAGATGCAGGGTCTGACAACGGTCCGAGGGGCGGTGCCAACGGCTGCCTATCAAACTGCCTTTGCGAGCAGTTGTGTAGTGCTGTGAACAGTCGGAGCCACGAACACGAGTCAACGGGGCACTGAGCTGCGTAGAAGAGTTTGAGCGAGCGAGAGAGACAGCAATCAAAGAAGTTGAGAATAACCGGTGCTCCAAAACACTCAACCAATGTTTCCGACAGCAGGGATCATGTGGAGCACAGCTGGGCACAATCACGCGTACTTTCCCTCTTGAACAGCTTACTTTATTGTTAGAGCAAGTTTACCAGATGCCTCTTACCATTTATAAATGAGATGGGCCTCATGCACCACAACCCTGGTGGCCAGCAGGTCTCACCATTTCACCTGCAGAAGTGTCGGCTGGCGCTGGGAATCTCACTCTCGTTGTGGAGGGGAAGTTGCAGGGCCGAAAGTCAGAACTTGTTCACCTCTTTCACTTGGTCCTGCATCAGGGCGATCAACGAAGAGACAACAACCACCAGCGAGTTTTAACCAGGTCCCATTAACTACCAGTGGCGCTAACTGGTAGATTAGACTTTTGCTGTAGCCTGTCGGCAAAACAGCAAATACAAATACAGCAAATGCAGCTTACAAAAGAATGGTTTGAGTGCCTCTTCTGTTGGATTTTTGATGAAAAAGTCCAACTGTTTACGCGCTGAAGCGGCCCCAGTTGAAATGTCCGCTACCCCTCAGCCGCAGCCATCGACACCGTTTACATCCAGGTCACGTTGCTGCTCTGCCATCATCAAGTCCTTCCAGTCTCTACAGGAAAAGACATTTGATCGGCTCCCCGTGACGTTTGGGCATAGTTACTGAGCTCCGACTGTTCGACTGCAGCTACCTGCAAAGCACATTCAAGTCTCCCAGTGTCGACGTTTCCAGGCTAAGAAAGGAGGCGGTTTAGCAGGAAGGACAGCTTTAAGAAGTTCAAACAAGTCATGAACTTTATCCACACCATTTTCAGCCAATTTCTCACATCTGTTTAACTTCAATGTATGTATTTTTGTCAATGTTGTCATATATGATATTATGTGAGGTTTATTTTTATGCATGTCTACTTTGCCTTTGTAGTAAATATTATTAAACATTTACTACACCTTTAGCTTCATTTTTTAACCAAGGGCACTTGATATTTCTATATTCTCCCCTCTTGCAATGTAACTGTTGTTTAGTTAAATCAAACTTTCAATTTAAAACGATAAAATTGCACGATCATTTATGACTGTATCAGGGCCACCTGACACCTGATGACAGATTCACTACAATAACAAACTCATGAACTCTGGGTTTTAACCTACAGCAGACGACAAAACCAGCTTTTCTCTTCCCAACATTCTGTGCCGTCATCTGCATCCGTGACTACGACTGTGCCCTGTTGAGCCGATCAGAAAAGACGGTCGTATTTCTGCATTATCACTAAAGCGTTCAAAGACATGACAGCGTGACATCCAGCACACACATCCCTGGGAGCCGCTGTGATTCCGGTGTGAGAGTGCACTTTTATTTGTGGTGTATTTGACGCTGTTGCAGGGATTTCTTCCATCACAAAGCCACGTTGCAGCTGAGGGTGGAATGGGTACCACTGCTGCTCTGATCTGCCTCCTCAGCCTGCTCACAAACCCAGTATGAGGCACCGGGCTGCACCGAGAGAGGAGGCGCACACATGCACGACCACAAACATCCCATACACAGACGTGCACATGAGGACACGTACGCAACCACACAAAGAACATTATGGACCTCAGTAAAATATAGCAAAATAGAATATACAAATGTATTTGAACAATGTCTTATTATAATAGTATATAGTAATAATAGTTTACTAACATATTATGTCACTCCAATAAAGAGACTTCCTGTCTAGACCGCCGGGCTGTTAAAAGAAACAAAAGATAAACTGTCAATATTTAGTTGGACCTTTGGCTTGGGTGAAGATGAAATTACATTTCATACTCCCTGAACCACCTCCTCGTCTCTGCCATTAGGAAAGGAAAAAAGTTCTGTAGGTAGGAAACACTTGTTACTCTGCCTATTCAGTGTAAATCTGGACTCCGATCACATGACCTTGTTCCACCGCTCCAGAGTCCAGTCTTTATGTTCATCAGCAACCAAAGCCTTTAAGCTTCAGCTTTTGATTTACTGTAATGAAAGGTGTTTTTTCAAGTAGATTTCGTTCTCATCACATTTGGCAGGTTTCCATTAGTGGGGGTGTGAGGAACAACGTAGGAGGCTGTAAAATGTCACATAAAACCTTGTCCTCAACCCTTCCAGTTGTTGCATCTTTGTTACAGTGACAGACCTGGTAGGATCCACCAACTTGGCAAACTACCACGTCTTAACACTTGGTGGTGGTAGTCCTCTACGGTTGCCAACAGCCGGCGGGTGGGGGGGTCGGGTACCTAACCCAAGGCAGGGGCATGTTTTGGCCCATATGATTACTGAAAATTCTCAGTGCTAAGTTGTTCCTGGTAATAGAAACTACATTTCTTCCTCCACGATGATGGCTGGCGACATCCTTCCATATTCTCCTAAAGCGGTGGACATTTCTTCACGCAATTTCAGTGGTTTTAATAATCTCCTCACTTGTATTTTGCGTGATGCAGAGCATCTTTACACCTTCCTCCCAGCAGCACATGAAAAGTGACACATTGCTTGAAAATCTGAGTTTATTTTTCTTTTAAAACAAAACAAAAATCTGATTTATTAATTGCCTAATATTTCACATAAATGTGCAGCATTTTTGACGTGGCAATGATTTGATTCCAAAAGTGCTCCATCCACATACTTTAGATGGTGTCATTTTGGACGTTACTATTAAGGATCGTCTCTGGACATCAAGTGATTGACTGCGAGTTTTTGTCCATGTCATCGTCGTTAAAGAAATGAGAAGCTACTCAATGCATTAGTTCAAATTGAATAACTTCGAACGGAAACATCATCCTCATCTTATCTCACCATTAAGACGTCAAAAATAGGAGCACATCACTGGCTCCAGCCTGCATTAATGGAGAGTGTCGAGAAGATGCGCATCTTTAAGTTCCTCAGATTCACATCACCCATGACCTCTTCTAGACTGTAAAAACAATTGCAATGTTGACCATCTACACCAAACATCACCTGCCTTCTCCATAGGGTCACTGCCATTCTCAAAGACCCGACACGTTATGGTTCTGAAACAGTCGTATGTGATCATTACATCTCACGCTGAACCACTTGTATAATTGCAATCTTAGGTGCAATGTTGGGAACGGTATGTGCAGACGGCACGATGACGACACCTCCTGACTGCATCAGTGTAGGCCGGTGTTCATTAACAATAAGCAAAAAAAAAAAAATACTACTAAAATGTCCTTAATTTTCTTTATGTGTGATGAAAATACTTCAAAACGAAGAAAGAGGAAAGAAGAAAGTGAGTCCCACAAAGCTTGATTTATTCTTGTTTTTATTATTTTATTGGATGAGTGCAGAGTCATATATTGAGCCATTTATGCTGCTGAAAAGCAGAAGAAGCATCAAGTCAAGCAGCGCTGCAGCTTCGTTTCAAAAACTAACAATAAAGGTGATCGCTGCAGTACTACCAATGAGAAACTAGATGTTTTGTAAATCCAGGGGAGGGAAAAACTGTAAACTGTGCTAACTTCATATCATTTGAATTACGTAATGTCCAGTATGAACTGTTGGTGTTTCAGCTCATACTTAATGTGAATAAAAATGTAACTAAAGGCTAACAGAATGAAGAGTCATGTGACTGCGAAATGTGCAATAACTTTAACAGACTGACTTTACACATAATTTACAGGCGATTGAACCTTCTTCAATTATGTAAATTGGTTATTTAGTTATGTAAATGTATTAAAAGTCTATCTGTTGTTAAAGTTTACCTCGTGGTTTTGGAATTATTCGCAGTTACAACGCGACGTTAAGCGGTTGTCATGACGTTCATTTTTTTTTTTTTTTTTTTAGCTGTACAACTTTAACAGTAATCGTGTCCGTGTCTCATCTCTACCTGACCTGTAAGAAACTGCTGGACACGGGAATATCGATTACACGGTGCTGCGTAGCAAGACAGAGCATCCGTCTTCGTTTCGCTATTCTATGAAAATAAGTCGTTAGGAGAAGAAAAATTAAATGTTACGGTCAACTTTCTTACCTTTACACACTTCAAGGCTGAAATGTCGATGTGGACGACGGAAAGGTCTAGAAAGGAGGATAGAGCACCGTTTATTGTAGTAGGGTGTGTTGCCAGGTTTGTACACGTAATAACGTGAGGAGAAAGAGGATGCCTTTTTGTTCTGATTTTTATCTATTTATTTTTATACAGATTATATACATGGATTACAACAGTTTCTGCTGCAAATAAAAGTGGAAAACTAGTCATACTAAATTATAATTACATGACCATAAAATTAGTCAAAACAATTAAAGAGATCCAAAAAATCCAAATATATACATAAGTTTAACTTAATCAACTTATTTGATAGTCGTTAGTCCTCGCTGATCATCTGTTACAGTAAAACATCATGTTGACGTAAGCGATCTCGCTTTAAATGGAGCAGGTGTCATTTTGCTGTGATCCGAAAAGCTGATTTCTGCGGACCTGGCACCCTCCGTCCCAGTCAATCTCCCCTACGTAAACTCAAAATCATGGCGGACGATGTTGAGCAAGTATGTGTTCTTCTGTTCGTTAATGTTGCCGTTTTAACGCAGGGCTTCGGTTTTTATGCGGCTGACCGCTGATAGTTTTACACGTGTCCCGGATTTACAGTACTTAGTGCAGTGTTTCGTGGCGCGGTTGGGCTCTTTGCAGCCTGCTGCTCCGTTGGCCTGTTAGCACCGAGTGCTAAATCCCCGACTGGACCCGTGTCGGAGGAGCGGCGCCGTCGCGCCGACGGGCTGACGGGCCCTCCTCAAGGTTGATGCGCCGGGTGTTTGACGGCACGCCAGCGGGGGATAACTGGTGTTTTCATTTGTTTAAAATACTGTACCTTTAGTCAATACGAGGTTTAAGCGGGAGGTGTTTCCGAGTCCATTGTTCTCGGCACATGGCCCCCGTCCCAAGACACTTTGGCTGCTAAATCTTAATTTGTCTGTTTGAACTCATCTGACCTTCGTTTTGTTTTTTGACGCACACAAAGACACAATGTCAACCACAAAGTTAGAACAGCTTAGATCACGAGCTAGAGACGTGTTAAACAGAAACTTGAATATATGTTTGGTGCATTTGAAGCAGATTTAGGACAGGGGTGATATGCAGTTGTGTGTACATTTGACAAATAACTCCTGTTGCTTATTGCTTATGAAGCAACCCACTACCAACACAGTTGAAGAGCCACTGGATCTGATCAGGCTCAGTCTAGATGAGCGGATCTACGTGAAGATGAGGAACGACCGGGAGCTGCGCGGTCGCCTGCATGTGAGCCACACACAGGTGATGTAAGTGTGTGTGTGTGTGTGTGTGTGCGCGCATCTCCTCACTGATGTATGTGTGTGGTGCGTCCCAGGCATACGATCAACACCTGAACATGATCCTGGGTGATGTGGAGGAGACGGTGACGACAGTGGAGATCGATGAGGAGACGTATGAAGAGCTGTACAAGGTGACGTATCCGACCTATAAGCACTGTGATGTTTAAAAATCCACGTGTTGGCAACTCTTACAATAATTTCAGGACCTTATTATCGGCGTTGACGAAGGTCTTGGCAATGATGCAAATGTTTTTGGGTTTTTTTTTTTGGTTTTCTGTTTTCTTTTTTTTCCAAACTTTGCCGCGTCGTTCTTAAATCACGTTTTTCATATTTCCATAGTGTACTCAAGAATGTTAATTAGTATTTCAGATTTTATCTGAAAATGCCTAAAGTTCGCATATGTACAGTGATAAACTATTTAAAAACTTTGGTTTTCTGGATGTCAATTTCCAACTGAAAAAGATTCTTCTTTTTCTTTTTCTTTTTTTTTTTGTATTAATTCCCTGATTTGATCATAAACCACAACTTTTTGCTTGTCCACCCAATATTTGTGGGTTGACCACACTTCCTAGTAGAGCTTGATATCCAAGAAGTTTTCTGGCCACAGATCCAAAGTTTCTCTGACCCCGTTTCTGGGAACTTTTGCCTAATGTCAACCGCCACCATCCTTCTGGGAGGTGAATGTATCATCAGCAGATAGTCTTTCCTGGAGAACATTTTGGCCTTCTTTCTGTGTTTTAGGTGGAACTGTGAGCGAACTATTCCCTGAGATAGGGCGAAACATGAATGATCTCAGTGTTGGCGTGATACTTGTGTTCACTTTCTGCTGATAACTGATTTTCCAGATTTCAACAGCTGGAGAGGGGCTGTCAATTTAGCAAATAACTGCACCAGCCTTGTGGTTTCTAATTTTAGTATTTCCTACAGAATTCCAGGCTGTCCCTGGTGTTTCTCTTGTAAACAAGTGCCTTCTTTGATGATCTTCTTGACTCCAGGATTCTTTCACGCCCACCAGCTGCCATTGTTGAGAAAACTGCACTGGTGGTGACACGTTTCCTGAATCCTTAAAGAGAAATGAGAAAAATGGTGTTTTGCTGAACATCCAGAAACCATCTTACTACTTTCTGGAGTTTTTAATAATGCAGTAAAATGTTTTGATGCTTTTCTTTGGTGGTAACCAAACCAGAAGATTTAAAACAAAATGTTTTTGCCTTCAGTCAGAATAATACGATGACCCGGTGTAATACGTCATGTGCTTTAGTTCAGTTAATCATCACTGAAGAGAGCCTACACATTCATGTAGAGGGAGTTGTTTTGTGATTTTCTTTCTTTTGTGTAATTGTTTGTTTGTGTTCTTTCAGTCTACTAAGAGGAACATCCCCATGCTGTTTGTCAGAGGGGACGGCGTGGTCCTCGTTGCTCCACCTCTCAGGGTGGGTTGATCCAGAAAACGTCCTGGTGCGAAGGAGGCTTTGAGCAAGCTGGGAAGTCTCAAAATACTGAGGGCGGGTTTTGTGTTGTACTGAAAACTGGATTTGGGTTCAGAAATATTCTCCTCTCTGTTGGGTTTTTATCTATCTTCTCTAAAGTCAAACCTCTATTATTAACGTGCTTTCATGTGTTGAAAGGACAGAAGATATATTTTATTTTTTTTACTCAATAAGAAATTATGGCTAAGCTTTTTCTTTTGTTGTGGGAGGGAGGGGGGGCTGTTTGTATGTGGTTTTTGATATTGTGGCAAAATCAGGCTGAAATGTATTTTTCATTTAATTTTCCTCAGACGGCATATAAACCCTCAGTTTTGTTTTACTTCTTTGCACAAGCTGAAGTTACAGATGTTTGTTTTGAGGTATGAGCAGTCCTGAACCTGGCAACAGGGTTAAATTTGACTCCTTGTTGCCTAAATTGTCAGACTTTATACGTCTTCACATCTAAAGTCTTGAAGTTAAACCCATGACGTGTCGAGTTGAGGTGTTTGAGTTTTTGGACAGTTTTTCATTTAATCCTCATGTTTTAGTAGAGCATAGTGTGAATGACTTGTGCTCAGTCGTAAAGCATTTGATTGAATTTGTTTCAATAAAAAATTTAAAAAAAACAGTATTCCTCATGTTCATGTTTTCTTTTGTTAAACATCTTCTGACACAGACTTCCTAAACACAGAGTTCCTGTAGAGGCTTGTCTCAACATTAACCAGACATGCAGTTGGAATATTAACATTTCTAGTAATTTGCCTGCTGTATAAAGTATTTAAAGTGTTAAATTGTAAAGAGTACGACATTTCTGTAGTACATTCACGTGAACAAACAATATCTGTTTTCGCTGGACTCCAGAGACTGTTAAAGTGTTGTGTTTGAGCCACTAGATGGAGGTGCAGATCTTCTGAACGTGTCCTGGGGAACCGGCGGTCATCTGTTCAACACTGAGATAAAGTGACTGGAGGTGTAACTCATGTACAGAACCACTTTCTCACTATTACAGATGCTAGTCTGGTCTAGTCTTCTCTTGTTTGAAGCTCAGATATGAAGCCAATCAGCATCGTGGAGGAAGAATTTAATGAAATTAGAGAAATGTACCACGTTTTGGTCCAACTGCACTGTTGTTAGTTTAATGGAGGGTTAGTTTTACCTGGTGGTTAACCTCTATGTGATGTAAGAAAGTCATATTACGCTCCAAACACTTCTGGTCTTCAGAGGACCCAGTTACTGGTGTTTCATTTGCTGCCATCATCACTCAAATATCTTCAAATTGTACTGAAATGAAGAAATAGCTGCAGATCTTCCCAGAAATGTCCGCTTGGAGCCCTTTTGCATTTATGCTGAAGCAGTGGCCTCAAAGCCGATGTGAGGGTTTGTTCACTTTCCCTCCTAATCTTCATCAAAAGCCGAACAGAACTTTGCTCATCAGCTGAAGACTCACAAGGGAAATGTTCTTCCAACGGTACAGCTTGTGACTGAGTGTGCAGCTTGTTTGTGCTCAGTACAGGACATCTTCATCAAAGTACATTCTGCAAAAGCAGGCTGAACTTTCCACATAGCTGAGAGAATCTCCCTTCATTAGCACCTCACTTATGTGATCAAATACAGAAATGTTCTGCAGTGTCTCTAACTCTGAGCTTAGTAAGAAAGCTTGTTAAGAAGAGTCCTACAAAGAGTGTGGAGATGAAACCCTGTCTTTGTTTCATCCCTGTGCAGGTTTCAGTACCACAGCTGTGAAATATTAATGGCCACTTCAACCATGCTACAAAGGCGGGTTTAATTTACACTACTCACAGCTGAAAGTAAGAATTCCAACATGATGTGTCTCACCTTATGAACCCATATGCACCCTGTCCTTGTGAAAAACAAACACATTCACCTGCATCTTCAGCAGTTTTTACAGCAGAAACTTGACTTCTGTTTTAACTGCATCACGACCAGTCAGCAAATATATAATGGTTCATTTTAATGTTTAACTGAAGCAGCAGTTATTTTAAGATAACACACACCCTGGTTCTGGATAAGAACTGGCAATAAATGGAAATTTTAACATCCTCTGAAGTGAATAATTTCTGAATACTGAAAAAGTGGTTAGACTGTCTATCTGGTTACATCACCACCATCCGAGCTTATGTACACATCTACACCCAAGGGCCCCTGATGGTGATGTAACATACAAGACCTTCATGCATTCGAATTAAAAAGCAAAACAAACATCTTGCATCTGTTTTCCACTGAGCAGACAGATGATAGAAACATGCCTGAAAAGATCTCAAGTTTTACTTTGACAGTGACCTTTTAATTCTACCAGATTTATTTAAAAATATATTTTCATTAACATGCAGTAAATAACAATCCTGGTCATTTTTTAGTCATACTTTTGAATTGTAGCAACATAAAGTAGATTATACTTGTAATTAAAATAAAAGCAAACTTAAAATTCCTTCAAGCAGGAACTTTCTGCTGTGCAGCAATTTCACTTTCATATTTTTTAACCCCAGAGTTTCTGTCATAAACTGATGAATTTAAGATGTTTCTCTTGCACTTTGTTGATTGCTGGGAAGTCCATCCCCTTGTTTAACAGCTGATTTGAGTTGTTTTGTGCTGATAAGTTGTGTTTGGTTTGTGCTTAATCTGGTGCTGTGTATCATGCTCAAACAGCTCCATTTGGTCTCGTCTGTTCAAAGGTTATTGCTTTGTGGTTGGTTTGGATGGTTATATATATATATATATATATATATATATATATATATATATATATATATATATATATATATATATATATATATATATATATATAGTATTGGCAGGTGAAGGCAGCATTAGTGGCCGTGGTCATCAGAGCACTGGGGGTCGTGTCCCCCACACTGGAGAATTGGCTCCAGCAGCTACCTGGAGAAACATCAGACATCTCCATCCAGAAGAGTGCAGTCCTAGGAAGAGCGGAGATACTGTGCTGGACCCTCTGGCTCCCAGGCCTGTGGTAGAGGACCCGATGAGATTAACAGCCACCCACCCTACCCAGGGGAGATGGGGGGTGGCTGAGGAAAGAGTTTATATAATATTATAATCTCTCTGATCGTCGCACCATTTATTTTCAACTGAACTTTTGGGATGTCTGTTCGTTGGGTAATTGTCAGTGGCCATGAATGTTGTTCATGTATGAATGCTCATTTTCACTGTGAAATGATGGAGTGTCGAGGCAAGTTTATTTGTATAGCACATTTTATGTACAAGACAATCAAAATGCTTTAAATAAAACATTTTAAAAAATACATTAAAAGTCAAAGAGTTTAAAAGGAGAATTAAAGACAGACGGACATAATTTAAAAAGAATAAAACAAGTGAAATAAAGAAGAAATAAAGGTTGTGGTGCATTGTGGTGGATTACTGAAATGCAGCAGTAAATAAAAACGTTTTCAAAGTTGACTTAACGCAACTGAGAGTTTCAGCAGCCCTGATGCATTCTGGGAGTTTGTTCCAAAGTTGAAGAGCGTAAAAGCTGAACGCTGCCTCCCCGTGTTTGGTTTTCACTCTGGTTACAGAAAGTGGGCGTGGCCCAGATGACTCAGTGGTTGCTGTTGGTTCATCCTGGACCAGGAGATCAGAGATGTATTTTGGCCTGAGACCATTCAGAGATTTATAAACAGCAGGATTTTAGAATTTATTCTGTGACAGACAAAAGCCACTGCTGATGTCTTTCCACCTTGGCATTATGTCAACAGACATCTGAATACTTCAGACCAACAAACATCTGCTTATACAGAAGTGCTCTCACAATGAGTAATGTCATGTGTTGTTCATGAGTTTGTATTTATCTGAGCTGGTAATAACCAGATTTCTTTTAAACTGTGGCCTGATACATTCACCTTCTACAACTGAAAGAGGCTTCACATTTTCTATGTGAATGTCCACATCCCATAAGGCACATGTTGAAAAAAAAAGAGCTTGTGATGTTGCAGCCCCTGACTGACAGGACAGTCGTCAAATACAAGCACATCCATGTCTTTGAAGTGGGTAGAAAATAAATACTGCATGAGCTGATGCTTTAAAGTCTTTACACTTGTCAGAGACTTTTGAACTGTTGATCGCTGGAGCTCTGATGTGATGAAGCCATATTTCTCCGCATTCACACTCAGGCTGAGAATGTCTGTGATGTGGCTGCAGCTATTTAAATCTGTCCCAGTAATCAGCACCACCTCCTGGGTTGGTCATGTTTGGATAAGAGGGGTCAAGCTGGCACTGGTGGGTTTTATTTTTTGGTTACTCTTAAATACAAAAGATATATTCACCAATATCAGCCTATGTCCAGTTTCTCTCCAGGCTTACCCACGAATGAGCTCATGATTTAATTGATGTGAATGTAGACCCTCAGCTGAGAATTGAATCCTGTTGCAGATGTAATTTGAAAATCTAAATATATGTTTCCTTGCAAATCAGCAATGTATTTTCATTGACTTACTCGTGTTTTTGGGATCGTGTCAAACTGATAAACTGTTGGAAAAGTCCTTGACTCTGAATGTGACAAAGGCTTCACTGAGATTTATTGGATTCAGAGTCTGGACTCCTAAGTACTCTAGGGAACCTGCACCTGTTTGCACTTCAGTTAATGGGAACTCTAAATACTTGGAAGCACAATATATACCTTCATAATAATATTCCAATGGAATTCTTAGAGTGCAATGGTGTGGCTCCTGCTTTTGGTGCAGAAAGATTTGCCAAACACAAAGAAAAATTCCTGCTTATGGTGGCAAGAAAAAGTATGTGACCATGGAATTAACTTGTTGTTCTGCATTAAATTGCTGTAAAATGGACCGGGGATAGTTCAGTTAGTTGCAGCCGGCCGTGTACTGGCTGTCACCCGCTTGCAGGCGGAACAGGTTCGATCCCAGCCTGATGCTCTGTACTGCATGTTGGTTTTCCCCCTCTCTCTTCCTAAGTTTCCTGTCTAGCCACTTTCAAAATAAAGGCCACTAAGGCACAAAAAACAAACAAACAAACAAATAAAAAAAAGACAAGCACAATATACATAAGCTTATAACATACTGACAGTTATAATTTCTCTTACAGACCCACTTAACATTCACAGTACTGATGGTGGACCAATAAAGACAACTGGAGTCTGTGTGAACACCTGGAGTGTAATTCATGAACTTAGAGGTGAAGCACTACTGAAGACAGCACTTACAAGTTGAACTGTTTGTGGAGAAAACGTCACAAACAACACAGCTACAGATGACTAACTTTGAAACATTATATACCATGTCTTAGCTGCGTGTATATGCAGCTAAGACATTTAAATTGTATTTGAATCGCAGAGGCCTGGCCACTGTAGGTGACAAATGAAGCGACTCCCAGGAGCAAGTTCAGGAAAACAAGGCAAGGCAAGGCAAGGCAAGGCAAGGCAAGGCAAGTATATTTGTATAGCACATTTCACAACAAGACGATTCAAGGTGGGGAGCTTGTTTTTCTCCATGTTGCTTATAGGAGCAGAAGGTGCTCACCTCTCATGTTTTCTGACGTGTCTCACCTGACAAGCTTGCTGCCACTCTTACAATCCCGCCTCTTCCCCGGATCCACCTGTAGGCTCTGTTTCTATAGCAGGGAAAACCTACAAATGACACTGTGTGTGCTTGACGTGTCTGACTGAAGTTGACGTTCATGAGCCAACAGGTGGATTTGTAGAGGTTTTGTCCATCTTTATGTGCTCTTTGCTCAGAACATGACTATAATTGATAAGAATGCCTGGAAACAGACTCCCAATGTAGGCTGGACACATGTACCTCTGACAGAAATAACGTCAGACGGGGGCACGTAGCACATGAGCACACAGCTATGCGCACATACACACAGTTAAATCAAACAGGCATGTGCCGCACACACAGAAAAATAAACTTATACAGGCTTATCGAGCCTCAGATCAATGTGTCCTTGAATTAAAAACAAACCCCCTCAAACACACACACGCTGCTTCTCATCACATGGAGGTGACAGAAATATCACTGGCCTCCAACTGTCTGTGGCCTATTTCTGTATTTAACACTGAGCCGTGTAACAAACCGGTGTCGAGCTTCTATTCACAGCTTGAATGTTGACGTTTTTGGGGGCTGTTGCTAGTTGCTGCTTTGAAAGTGACTTTACAGGTCCGGATGGTCCTGATGGTCCTGATGGTCCTGATGGTCCGGATGGTCCTGATGGTCCTGATGGTCCGGATGGTCCTGATGGTCCTGATGGTCCTGATGGTCCGGATGGTCCTGATGGTCCTGATGGTCCGGATGGTCCTGATGGTCCTGATAATCCGGATGGTCATGATGGTCCTGATAATCCGGATGGTCCTGATAATCCGGATGGTCTGGATGGTCCGGATGGTCCTGATGGTCCTGATGGTCCTGATGGTCCGGATGGTCCTGATGGTCCTGATAATCCGGATGGTCCGGATGGTCCTGATGGTCCGGATGGTCCTGATGGTCCTGATGGTCCGGATGGTCCTGATGGTCCTGATGGTCCTGATAATCCGGATGGTCCGGATGGTCCTGATGGTCCTGATAATCCGGATGGTCCGGATGGTCCTGATGGTCCTGATGGTCCTGATGGTCCTGATGGTCCTGATAATCCGGATGGTCCGGATGGTCCGGATGGTCCTGATGGTCCTGATAATCCGGATGGTCCTGATGGTCCTGATAATCCGGATGGTCCAGATGGTCCGGATGGTCCTGATGGTCCTGATAATCCGGATGGTCCTGATGGTCCTGCTGGTCCTGATAATCCGGATGGTCCGGATGGTCCTGATGGTCCTGATGGTCCTGATGGTCCTGATAATCCGGATGGTCCTGATGGTCCTGATGGTCCTGATGGTCCTGATAATCCGGATGGTCCGGATGGTCCTGATGGTCCTGATGGTCCTGATGGTCCTGATGGTCCTGATAATCCGGATGGTCCTGATGGTCCTGATGGTCCTGATGGTCCTGATGGTCCTGATGATCCTGATGGTCCTGATGGTCCTGATGGTCCTGATAATCCGTATGGCCTGATGGTCCTGATGGTCCTGCTGGTCCTGCGGGGCCTGTGAGCAGCTCAGCAGACAGGAGGGTGACTGGATTGGTCCCCAACTTTCAGTTTTGAACTGTCCTTGGGAGGGACACTCAGACTGCCCTTCAGTGCTCACTTAAGACATAATGTTTTATAATTTTCCACTCAGTTTCAAAACCCAAATTCAACTAAAACCTTACTTTAACTGTTTGACAAGTATCCCAAAGAAAAGCAGCACTGTGGGTTGTTAGTCAGTGCTGTTGCCTCACACCAATGAGGTTCTAGGTTCAAATCCTGGCAGGGATCCTTCTGTGCGGCGTTTGCATTACCTCCCCTGCATGGATTTTTTCTGAGTATTCCAGCTCCTTCCCACTTCCAAAAACATGTACCTTTGGTTGATTTGAGATTCTGCATTGCCTATAGGAGTGAGTGTGCAGTAATTTGTGTGTATTAGACCCTGCGATGGACCGGTGACCTGTCCAGGGTGTACACCTGTCGTTTCCCCACGTGAGAGCTGGGACAGGCTCCAGCAGATCTGCTAAATAGGAATATTCAGGTATAGATAATGGATAGATGTGTATGGGTGATGGATGGCTCCTGAGGAAGTCAGAAACAAAAAAAAAAAGTTTAGTACGTTGATTGGTTCTGTGTCGATAACAGCTGCCTCTTTCCTTGGGTGTTATGCTGCACAGCGTAAAGCTCGTCAAGATAATTTGAGGATTTGTGCTGCTGGGCTCTAAAATAACTGTTGTCTGTGTGTGTGCTCTTTAACATTTTAGACCTGCATTGTCAAATGAAGTGTATTTTCTTCTGTTTGTTCAGAGGGGAGGTAAGATCCATCTGAGTCTGTCTGCATGTGAGTGTGTGTGTGTGTCTTTGCATGTATTATGTAACACGATGTCACTGCTGCTTGGCAGACCATGCACATGATCTCATTGCTAAGTCCTTACTCTCGTTCCCTCTGACTGTATTCTGTACGATGTGCATGCAGCCTACTTTGTTTGTAGTGTGTGCACGTGACGTGCTTTTATTGAATGCTTGCAGACCTGGACTTCTCTGTTTAGGTTTATGCAAAATAATAATAATAACACATTGTTCACATTTTACAGGCAAAAGGCAGGAGTACAAATGAGACCCAGGTGACCCTGTATAAGATTAAAAATGAGTAAACTCACATTTTGACCAAGATGCAATGCTAGGAAATAAATACATACTTTTTTTAATGCAAAAACAAATTATTGCACTGTGTCTGCAGCAAGTGACCCATTATAAGAGTTAAAAGAGCCCTGAAGGATCTGTTATACAACAGAGCAGGACAGACAGCCAGAAAATACCAAGATGCCATGACCGTTTTATGATGCTCGAGCTGATTAGGCTGCTAAACGCAGTGGTGCAGGCTCTGTTGTACGTGTGTGTGTGTGTGTGTGTGTGTGTGTGTGTGTGTGTGTGTGTGTGTGTGTGTGTGTGCGTGTGTGTGTGTGTGTGTGTGTGTGTGTGTGTGTGTGTGTGTGTGTGTGTGTGTGTGTGTGTTCTTATGATTGTGAATTAAAGATGCCTTTTATCTTAGAATCTTAAAAAAATATTATGTTAAAAATTCAATTCTGTTCCTAGAAATATGGCCACTATGTAAGCTAAGATCTTCACTGGAATAATCCTTTTATGCAGTTGTGTTTTTAAACTGTTTTTAAAGTTTTCTCATTCCTGGTTGAATGCTTTTCGAATTAACCACTAACCAAAACTGTGTTCTCGTTATGCCAAAACCACACCATTAGCTGTTTTTTTATGTACCAAACATGTAAAAACACGGCAATTTGAGGCTTTGTCACATGATTTTTCCCCCTAATGACAGAGGAATGAAGAACAACATTAGAAAGTCTCTTATACAATCATATCAGAGTGAAAATCCTCAGACAAATTTACTGACCAAAAAAAAAAGAGAATGCAGCCTAAGTTCTTGCTCTGCTTTTGTGGTAAATCCAGACATTCTTCAATAGGAGCTCCGCCTGATTCATGTCTTCAGTTCCAGTAGCTTTCCAAACCACCACGCCAGTGGTTCTTCTCAAGTGTCTCACTCGGGTGTTTTTCTCTGTTACTGTGCAGTAGTGAAAGTCTCAGAGGCGAATGCGTCTGAATTCCTCTGAAAGTGGCTACCTGTACAGTCAGCAGGGCGCAGACACCACAGCAGCCCGATTTTATTGTTTAACCCCCTGTGTTTTGGAGCTAATAACAGTTTATATTTGTTAAACCTTCTTTTGTTGATTGAAAAAAAAAAGATCTAGCCAATGAGTCGTGAGTTTTACAGCAACAGATTGCACCCTGTTCATAACATTTAATACATTTTTATTGTAAACTATTCAGTACTGTATCCTATTCAGGCTCTAAGCACATTATCCTTTAAGAGGCTGTACTAAACTCATTTTCAGTCATCTAATTGTAATATCTGGTGCCTCTAGAGTGGCTTTGTACCAAGCATTATACCTAAAGGTTGTAATTATTGTAGAAGGACAAGAACGGAGACCCACAGGAAGAGACTTCCTGGAACTGAGCAGATTTGGCTCAAGTGTTGTCTGATTGGTCAAATTCCTGGAGGTTTGCTGATGGGGGAGCTAATGGCTCATGAATGCACACAACTCATGTTGTGTGTCAGAAACAGACCTTTTCAACATATCAGCACATTATCAATGCGATGTTTGCAACGTTTCCTGTGAATAACCTGAAATCGTCAAACTCATCCATACATGCTGGAGTGAGAATCGGATTCAGAATATGAACGTGGACAGCGCAGTGAACCAGTCAAGAAAAATTACAATGCTATACTCTCCACCTGCCACCGTGTTACATTACAGATTATGTCGTTTCAACAGCTGTGTATATGCTTTTCTGTACATACATTAAGTGTACTATAGTGTACACTTAATGTACTTACTATAAGTGTAGACATGGGAAGTGAAGCCAAATTCAGACTGATTAAAAAAACGTCTACGCCCAAAAAACAGAAAAGCTAGAGATGCCCTCCCCAGACTACATTTGACTCCATATTTGCCAACAAACGAGGATGTTTTTGAGTGATAACAAGTGAAATAATTTTCTTTTGGTATGAAATGCATTTAAGCAGGGAGTCTTTCTTTGTGGAGTTTGCATGTTCTCCCCGTGCTTGCGTGGGTTCCCTCCGGGTCCTCCGGCTTCCTCCCACAGTTCAAAAACATGCGTACTAAGTTGATTCTTAATTGCCCGTAGGTGTGAGTGTGAGCGTGCACGGTTGTTTGTCTTTGTGTGTGGCCCTGTGATGGACTGGGGAGCCAGGGTTAGGGTCACCAGGATGAAAGTGCACAGTGGGAACTTCAAAGTTTTAAAATAAATGACAACTAAAACTCTTGCTGTTCTGCTGGAAGGGAATGCCAACCTCTATGATGTGCTGAGGTCCAGTTCTGAAAGAAACTCCAGAAGGAAGTGTTATCCGCACACTAAAAAGTGAGTATTTAGGATGTTACAACCTATATTTACCTGTTTTGAGCCTCTGGATACATATATAGGGCTGATTCATTGCAATAACACTGAAAAGAAGTATAATATGAACACTTTAATACAGTCCCAATGAAGGTTAGTGATAAGCTGAAGTTGGATGCAGTTTCAGAACAACTGCACGAGAATACGTTTTAGTTTTGTGATGTGACTGAGAAACCAAGTCAGTTGTTTCAGTTCTACATGTGTCTTTGTAACGTGACTTCTTATGGCTGCGTGAATGTGTTTATTTTGATCTAAATCACTGAGACACCCTTTTAATTCAGCTGAGGGGCAGCAATGACTCATGGGAGAGCAAATGCTCTAAAAATACCTCCAAGATCTGTGTATGATGTATGTGTTTGTTTGCTGAAGTGATGATGTTTTTTTATTCTATATAGGAACTATGTTAACCTTTAACTGAAAACATGAATTTGTAGCGTAGACCACGGCTCGCCGCTCATGTCATGTGCTGCATGAAAATGTTAGAAACTCTGACTTCATTTTCACACACACACGCACACACACACACACGCACACACACACACACGTACAAACTCACACACACACACACACACGCGCACACACACACACACACACGCACTCGCACACACACACACACAAACACACGCACGCACATGCACACGCACGCACATGCACACGCACGCACATGCACACACATACATGCACACACACATACATGCACACGCACAAACATGTACACACACGCACACACACACGCGCGCACACACACAGACATGTGGTGGACATGTCCTCTTTTATATTTTGTTCTTCAAGTGAGGACTTTATTTTCAAAATCTTGTTTACAGCTCAAAGGCAACATTCAGTCATTCTCTGTCTTTTTTTCTTTTATGAGTTGTGGAACAAAGTGTGACAGTATGTGCAGGTACATAACAACAACGTCAGTGAAAGGCTAAAGCAGCATGTGGTGTGGTCGACATGTCCAGACGTGTTATTATGTACCGCTCTTGGCATGTTACGAGAACAGCAACAACACTCTAGATGTCTGACAGCATTATTCTCAAACTGCTGGTTTCTCATGGAACTTTTGGTCTGTTTTTGTCAATCTATTACAGGACAATGATTGGGATTAATGACATGTATGCTACAATTATCAAGCACCAGTGGACAAGAGGCATTTCAGAATGGAAAAGTAAAAAACAAGTTTTTTTGTGGGCATGGCTTGTGGTTGGTGCTTGCTGACACCACCCACATGAGGACTGTGTGTGTGTGTGTGTGTGTGTGTGTGTGTGTCTGTGTGTGTGTGTGTGTACATGCTTAACATGTGGAAGGATATGTTGAGCTTGTGCATCTGGTATCAGATTGAACAGAATTGGTGGCAGGAAGATTTGAGAGATGTAGTGAACATGCGCGTCACACAAACTGCATGATTACTATCTGCTTCTTCAGCCGTTGTTGAGGCTGGTACTACAGCCGCTAGAGATGAGAAGCCAACTCATGGAGAGGAGTGACAGTGTTGAACATCCTCAATTACAAACTAAAAGCATACTGTTGTCCCTCAATTAAATATTTCACATTTTCAGTTTGCTTCTGTTGCTTGAGAATAGCTGCTCTGTCCCCTTTATTAAATTAACCCATTTAAAAGAGATTCAACGTCTTGGGATTAAGGAGGCACCACCTCCACCTTTAAAACCAAACTTCAAACTTTTGTGTTTAGTAAAGCCTGTAGTAGATAGATGTGCTGCAGCAGATTGTAGATTGCAATGCCGTCGATTCGATGGGGAAGAGTAAATCAGGCTTAAACATTGTGGTCCAGTCGTCTGCAGTGTTGCTGGATCCTCAGCATGACCTCGGGTCCGACTGGAAGTTTTAAAAGCAACACACTTCATAGGATATGGCATGAGTCATAGGATTTAAGAAGACAAGTTTCGATGGATTTGTGAGATTATGAGTCCACAAAAAGCTTTAAGATCATGTGACAATCTTGCAATTATCTGCTCTTCTTCTGCAACATAAAGATATTTTGAGGAAATTTAATCTTTGGAATGAGTGAGTCAAACGTTCTCCTGTGTGAGTTTTTTTTCTGATATTGAGATACCACATCATTGTCAGGATTTTTCAGCTCCTAGCTGATGGTCCTGTTTTGATTGTGGAGTTTTGTGGCTGCCCAGGGTGTCATTGTGCTACCATGAGGTCCATGAAAAACAGGCATTAAGACTTGGACCTCAGTTAACCATGGGGTTCACCGCAGATGAGGAGGAGAAGGCACGCCAGAGCGCGGGAGGGAGGGGAAGGAGAGTAATGGAGAAAATACAAACAGAAAAACTGGTGCAATACTTGACTGGTTTGAGTCTTACTGGAGGACAAGGACTACTTTAAATCAATAGGTAACTTCACATCAGAATCAACAAAAATTACACACAAAGATGACACACAACTTTACATTACAGCTTTTACATTACATTAGCGTTGAGTAGATGCAGAGAACAAATCAGCCATCACTTTCTTCAGTTGAACAAAAACAAAACTAAAGTAGTGGTTTTTGGACCAAAAGAAGAGCGTTAGAGAGTCAGCACACAGCTTCAGGTTTTACAGCTACAAACCGCGGATCAGGTCTGAAATCTGGGTGTAGTCATGGACTCAGATCTGAACCTGCAGAGACACATTAAAACAATTACAAAGTCGTCCTTCTGTCACCTGAAGAACATCTCCAACTACGACTAAAGTTTCTGAAACAGTGTCTTCACCGGTCAGACTACAAAGTCAATCAGACAGCTACGGCTGACACCGCTGCCCGAGTCCTCACTAGAACTAAGAAACTGGACCACATCAGTCCAGTTCTGAGGTCCTGACACTGGCTCCCCGAACCTCAGAAAACAGACTTTAAAATAATTTTGTTAGTTTATAAAAAACAAAGTTTCAGAACCAAAATATATCAGACTTGTTGTTTCCATATCAACCATCCAGACCTCTCAGGTCTTCTGGTTCAGGTCTTCTGGTTCGGGTCTCTGGTTCAGGTCTTCTGGTTCGGGTCTCTGGTTCAGGTCTTCTGGTTCAGGTCTTCTGGTTCGGGTCTTCTGGTTCAGGTCTTCTGGTTCGGGTCTCTGGTTCAGGTCTTCTGTTTCAGGTCTTCTGGTTTGGGTCTTCTGGTTCAGGTCTCTGGTTCAGGTCTTCTGGTTCAGGTCTCTGGTTACGGTCTTCTGGTTCGGGTCTCTGGTTCAGGTCTTCTGGTTCAGGTCTTGTGGTTCGGGTCTTCTGGTTCGGGTCTCTGGTTCAGGTCTTCTGGTTCAGGTCTTCTGGTTCGGGTCTCTGGTTCGGGTCTCTGGTTCAGGTCTTCTGGTTCGGGTCTCTGGTTCAGGTCTTCTGGTTCAGGTCTTCTGGTTCGGGTCTTCTGGTTCGGGTCTTCTGGTTCAGGTCTCTGGTTCAGGTCTTCTGGTTCAGGTCTCTGGTTACGGTCTTCTGGTTCGGGTCTCTGGTTCAGGTCTTCTGGTTCAGGTCTTGTGGTTTGGGTCTTCTGGTTCGGGTCTCTGGTTCAGGTCTTCTGGTTCAGGTCTGGTCTGTGTCCCCAGAATCAGAACCAAACATGGAGAAGCTGCATTCAGTTTTTATGCTCCACAGATCTGGAACAAACTTCCAGAAAACTGCAGGACTGTTGAAACTCTCAGTTCCATTAAATCAAATTAATTTAATAAATTTACAGCTGCTTTGACTTAATTATTTAAACCCTTCTGAATTTACATTTAAACAATGTTAATTTCAGTACTAAACTCCAGCTTATGTCTAACTTTATTCTGCCACTGAACTGTAACTTTTCATGTTTTTAAAGCATCTTGATTTTGCCTCTTTGGTGAAATGTGCTATACAGACTTGCCTTGCCTTGCCTTGCCTTGCCTTGCCTTGCCTTGCCTGGCCTTGCCTGGCCTTGCCTGGTCTTGCCTTGCCTTGCCTTGCCTTGCCTTGCCTTGCCTGGCCTTGCCTGGTCTTGCCTTGCTATGCCTTGCCTTGCCTTGCCTTGCCTTGCCTTGCCTGGCCTTGCCTGGTCTTGCCTTGCTATGCCTTGCCTTGCCTTGCCTTGCCTTGCCTTGCCTTGCCTTGCCTGGCCTTGCCTGGTCTTGCCTTGCCTTGCCTTGCCTTGCCTTGCCTTGCCTTGCCTTGCCTTGCCTTGCCTGGCCTTGCCTGGTCTTGCCTGGTCTTGCCTTGCCTTGCCTTGCCTTGCCTTGCCTTGCCTTGCCTTGCCTTGCCTTGCCTGGCCTTGCCTGGTCTTGCCTTGCCTTGCCTTGCCTTGCCTTGCCTTGCCTTGCCTTGCCTTGCCTGGCCTTGCCTTGCCTGGTCTTGCCTTGCCTTGCCTTGCCTTGCCTTGCCTTGCCTACTACTACTACTCTACTAATCTACTTTTATACTGATCATAAATAAAGAACAAAAAAGAGCAGCAATGACAGAAGACAATGAGGCGACATCATAATAAGAGGAGACAACAGAGAGAGATTAATTAAAGAATATATAAACATATATTTTTTATTTTTTTAATGGCGTAGCTTAGCTGAGATGAAAGCGTTATGATAGAGGGGTTAACAGGCATAAAAATATCCAACATCAGAAGTTGGGAAACCACTGGGTCAAACACAAGCTTGCAAGTATGGACACTGCTGAGGGACCAAACTCACGTCCCGACTTGTGCAGCGTTTCCCTCTGGGACAAACAGTGGTCAAAAGCTGCTACCATCTCATTTGGCTGAAGAGGCGTCCGGTCTTGCAGACTTGGCATAAATTAATTTGTATTTAATTTTTTTAATATCAAACAGATAACCAGCAGGACCTTTGTGATAGGAAGTTCTCACTTTGCATATATATTACTAGACGGGTTTCAGGAAAATTAATTGTAGAATTTTATTTGGTCTAACAGGAAAAAGAAAGCTGATGTAAAGGCTGATGGACCTTTTTTCTTCTTGAAACTCTCCTAATACTAAAAATTGTTCAAACATAGATTAAAATGGTTAACATCTGAAAATATGTTAATCTTACAACTGAGAGGTGAAGCCATCACAAGCATCATATTATTCACTTTATGGTGCAATAACTGGCTGCTACTCAGGGCTGTGGATGGTGAGGTTTTTAGTTTTTCCTGACAAGTGGATTCTCATTAATTCACAGGAGGTGAAAAATAACAAAAGGTCCAGCAAATATCTGAAATCTGAAGAAATTACAAATCCACCTAATGGAAACGTTGGCTTTGCAAAATGACACCTGGATCTCATTGTCTCGGTTTCAGTATGGCTTTTACCATATTATTGGTTTCTTCCCAACCAATAATATGTCTAGAAATCGACCTGGTAATCAGAACGATAGGAAACAGTTATTTCTGGTTTCATCTGTCTCTACAGAGTTGAATTTTAAATTGGTCATCAGACCTTAATTACAATAGTAAATACAAATAAGCTGCTAGGATCCCCTGGACACTGCAGGCCAGTTGTACTTTTTACACATGTCCATTGTGAAACAAAAGTAGATTTAAGTTTTATTTATTACATTTAAAAAGTACATTTAAATCTGTGAACATCATATATAAAATTAGGTATATTTTGTCAACTTCTAATAAGCGTGGCTTACTTGCTTGGCAGCCTCTCTCTGGCTGTTTTTCTCTTTCTGGGTAAAGGGCTTACTGAGAACCGCTCAGCCGTTTCATCCAGTCAGTTTTGGTTATACTCGTAGATCATGGTTTCATCGTTTAGACACAACTTCTTCATGGCATTTAACAACAGCGATTTGTGCTGAAAATTGAAGGAAAGAGGATTAACCTTTTTAAATTGTTAGAAAGCACGCACCAACCTCGATTTAATAGAAATGACAGTTCAGCCTCAGGCAAAGAAGAACCCATGCATGTGTGAGCCCAAGCCTTTGAATTTAAAACTCCTCAACCTCCACAGAAATAGATGTTTTCTTTTACTGAAATCCCAGTTTACTGTATTCATGTGTGTTTAGTTTCTTGAAGCAATTCATCATGCGTTACCTTGACCTTAAAGTGATACACTATGAAAAAATAAAATAATTTCTGTGCTTATTTGCATATATTTAGGCATGTGAAGTAATTACGATCTTAAAAACTCAACAGTTACAAAACTCTTTCAGTTTGGGGCAGTACAATTTTAAAAACAAAAGGTAAGGAAATTTGTGTTTGGTAGATTATTTCTTTGTTGTAACGATGCCTCTTGGCAATAAATCTTATTCCATTGGAAATCCTGTTTATTTCCCATTTAAATGGCACCACATTTGTAAGGAACAGACATTTGTGGAGGAGCAGAGCTGAGTATGTGGGTTGGACCCTTGAAAAAATTTGCCAAATCTTCTCTGCCAACACCAAACAACTTTGACTCTTGTTTCTTGTTGGGTGGATTGGATGATTAAAGTTTGAACAAACAACACATATTGGCAATTTAACAATGATCCATTGAACAAACAGGAGCCTCAGTATTGTGTGAAACAACCTAACAGCCACAAACAGCCTGGCTCCTCCTCCTCCTGCTGGTCACCAGCCTGGTCACCAGCCTGGCTCCTCCTCCTCCTGCTGGCCACCAGCCTGGTCACCAGCCTGGCTCCTCCTCCTCCTGCTGGTCACCAGCCTGGCTCCTCCTCCTCCTGCTGGTCACCAGCCTGGTCACCAGCCTGGCTCCTCCTCCTCCTGCTGGTCACCAGCCTGGTCACCAGCCTGGCTCCTCCTCCTCCTGCTGGTCACCAGCCTGGCTCCTCCTCCTCCTGCTGGTCACCAGCCTGGTCACCAGCCTGGCTCCTCCTCCTCCTGCTGGTCACCAGCCTGGCTCCTCCTCCTCCTGCTGGTCACCAGCCTGGTCTCACTGCGGTGGGACGGCCTCCCATTCTTCAACCAGCCTTTGTCACAAGTCAGCCACCGTGGTCGTGTTGGTCACTCTGGCACAAACAGCACACCCAGACTGATCCCACAAGTGTTCAGTGGGGTTGAGGTCAGGACTGCTGGCAGGTCATCTCATCCTCTCCAGTCCCAGATTCTGGAGGTGGTCTCTGATAAACCTGCTCTGTGGGGGCGAGCGTTGTCATCTTGGAGGACAGAGTTCAGTCCCAGGTTGGGGAGATCTGGGATTACCACTGGTGGCAGAACCTCATCTCCATATCTCTCTGCATTAAGATTGCCTCCAATGATGACGAGCCTCGCTTTTCCAATCAGGGGGCTGCTGCCCCACACCATCACACTGCCTCCACCAAATGATGTTACTCTATTGGTGCAGCAACCAGCATAGGGATATCCACATCTTCTCCACAATTTACCATTTAACTGCTGTAGGCAGAATCTAGACTCAACTTAAGGTTCCTCCACACATTCAGGTTCAAGTGCTTTTGTGCTAAGTTTATGTTGTTAAATTAATAAATCAAATTTGGATAGCACTGTGACATCACACACCTAATTCAGAGTCGGATTATAAAGATTCCAAATATTTATATCTACCTAAATTTTCTAAATCTTGCGAAAGTAGAAAAAACGTCTTAAAGACGTTCTTAAAGAGCTGCCATGAACAGATGTGTGGAGACCTGGTTGAAAAGGGAGCATTTGTAACTGTTGTGTTGTTGTGTATTTTGAGACGTAAAGAAATTGTGGCAAATTTTAAAAAGGACATTTCTTTGTGTCTTTTTTATGGATATCTGAGCAGACAAAATGTAAGCCCTTAAAAGAACTTTCATTCAATATGTCACTGGTGAAATGAAAGTAAAAGATGTTTGTGGTCTTGTGACTTGTAACTGCTATTTCTCAATAAAACTGATTGGAATTTATCTCTGTTACTAAACCACTAGAATCAACAAGAAATACCAGATAATTGAAAGAAATGCCATGGAAGGTAAAAACAAACATACAAAAAAACAACAAGGACAAATATGTTATGCAATGGGTGCCATAATTAGCTCTTGTGTAACCTCAGGTATTTGTTTACTTGTAATTATGGCAGCAGCCATATGTTCACGGAGAATAGTTCAGCTGCATACATACAAGTACAGACAGAGGCCTGGACTCGATCCAAATCCATCTGTCAGCTGTCATTTGAATTTAAGTTTATGCAGGTTGCTGGGTCTGAATTATTTGCAAACCTTTATTTTTTTTATTATATGATTGCAAATCTTAAATTTTATTGCAAATGAATCACTTTTGCATAACCAGAACTTAACCAACACTGAATAACAACAAACTAACAACAAACAAGTATTTCACATAATGAAACAGAAACAACCATAAGCTTTATTGTGGACACAATTATTTACACTATGGAATTTATTTAAATTGGGTCCTGAATCAACAAATAGGACACACCCATGGTTACTTGTAAAGTAACACATAACCTGAATGAAACACGCTGAGATGATAAAATAGGCTCAGTGATACAGTGAAGATGCAACCACAGTGTGATGTGAAGAAGAAACTCAATGAGAGGGATGTTTTTTTTGACTGTGGAAGAAAAGGTACATAAGATTGGAGTGGTAACCGCAGGCGGAGGTGTCGTCCTGCTTTGGAACTAATCTGCTGCCTGTTGACATCCAAGTTACACTACCGAACGCAAAAAAAGAGGGACTCAAGTGGAACAAATTGCTCTTTTAAACTGGTCCTTACGTAAATCCAACTGAACACCTTTAGAGAGAACACAAATCTGCCGTAGTTTCTTATAGTCCTTTCAGACACAAATTCAGTTTCACGGTTTTTAAAAAAGCAGGAGACAGAATGTGATACATGCAGGCCTAAAAATACCATTTCCAAATATGCCACCCAACATTTCATTTGTTGGCAGTAACATAGTCCAGGACCTCCGGCCTCTCGCTGCTTCTCTACTTCTTAAAGGTCGTTGGCCCACAAACATTACACTCTTTTTGTAATTCCAGTTAATTAATGTACAGATAAAGGTAGCTTTCAAAAGATAATATACTATCATTCATTTTTATTTTAAGAAATACAATCTGAAGCTGAAATATTTAAAATGCCCTAAGAATAAAAGTAATGATTATAGTTGTAATTTATTCTCAATATTAAAATGTGGAGTCTTGCAAGGATTTGAATCTTTCTGCTCATCATGCTTGAATAAGTTGTGTTTAATTTTTATTTGATGCATATCAGGTGATCAGGAATTGTTCCCACCATGTGATGTGACACATGAGGGTACAGAAGCACCAGATAAACACGTACCTGCACTTTGCATCTCTTCTAATTCAAACTGAATGCCTCTAACTCTGTAAGCTGTAGGTAGGGGTTTGTGTGTCGAGGCAGGATTCAACTGACCACAAACAAATCAGCTACCAAACAAACTTGCATGTGAAGAAGAAATTTGAATTGCGTGTGGATTATGATTTGAGACGATCATATTTTCCCCCTTGCTAATACGTAACCAAACAGAGTAAACAGGAAATCCAACAGATCAGAGATGTTTTTGTCCTCAGACAGTAACAAAGCCCCGCTGTGGGAAAAGGACCTGAAATGTGAGTACTTGGGTTTGGAGGCTTTTGGTGTTTTTGCACAAATTATGACCACAAACACTGAGACAAACAAGCCACTGGCTCAGAAATGGTTTGGCTTTCCAAACAGAAGTATGTGAAATACTGTCGCTTACGAGTTACTGTCATTTTTCCGGGCTTATTTTAATGGGCACTATAAAGTGAAGTAACTGAGGTTCAGTATCGTCAGCCGTGGTGTCAGAGGTCAGATTAAGTAAACAGCTGTGCAGACTGTTAAAACTGTCAAATTGCATTAGAAAGTGCAGTCCTGGCTGAAAGCGCAGCCAGGTTGCTATTGTCAGGCCGGCATTTCTCATGATGTTTATGATCCAGAATGGGCTGGAAACAGTCAGCAGCAGCTCCAGTTTAAATTGATAATGTATGTTTTGGTCTGAGCTGGGTTCTGATTAGGTTGTTTTTGGCCTGTTTTGTTTTTAATGTATCTTCAGTAGCAGTAATCATAAGCAGCTCTGGACGTTTGCGGTGGACTTGGCTTCCCTGTGGGAGTTTTTTTTATGCTTTGTCTTTTGGTTCCAGTGTAATGGCACCAACTAAATGTTTAGCTGAGGCCCTGTAATTGGCTTTATGCACGAGACTGCTCTTCTTTTACTGCGTTTGAGGCAGCATAACTGAAAAGCTGACAGATGTGCTGTGGGATAGCTTTGTGTATGAACAATGGGACGATGGAATAGCTTTATACAAACCTTCAGATATTTGCATAACTTCTTATTATAATCTTATTGAAAGTCAACTGTGCATCCAAATTCAATCCCATACTAATTTGGACTGTTTGTGACTTTCCCTGTGCGGCCTGGCGGCAGACTGGTGTGACCCCTCCTTCTAGTTTGATTTCAGTGGACTGTAGAAATCACTTCTCAACTTCATTTAGGTTCTTGTCATCTATTCAGAGGTACAGCTGTTTGACACAGATGTTGGTGGTGATGATTGATGATTGGGGTGGGTACAATTTGCACTATAATTATACAGTTTTGTCAGAGAAATTTTAACGGTGACCATACGGCCGTGATTGGTCTTGAAAGTGGGTAAAAGAATCTTATAAGGTGAAAAAAAGCAGAGTGGGTGAAATGAATATATGTTGTAAATAATGTCTGCAAGCAGGTTGGAACAGGTGGACAAAGGTATCAGGTATGATGTGTAACAAAAGAGTATTGGCAAGAATGAAAGGAAAGGTGTACAAGACAGTGGTGAGACCTTAATGTTGCATGGTTTGGAGACAGTGACACTTAGGAAGGGACTGGAGGCAGAGCTGGAGGTAGCAGAAATCAGGTATTCCAGACTGAGAGGTTTGAACAGGTACAGAGGAGGGATAGTGAGTTTATTAGGAAAAGAATGCTAGCGCTGGAACCGCCAGGCAGGAGGCCGAGACGAAGACCAAAGAGGAGATATATGGATAAGGAGGACATCAGGTTGGTTTGTGTGAGAGAAGAGGATGCATAGGACAGGGGAGGATGGAGACGGATGACTTGCTGTGGCGACCCCTGAAGGGGGCAGCTGCAGGGAAAAGAAGTAGATTACTATCA
>CM026203.1:30643067-30658067 GCA_014839995.1 Xenentodon cancila | reverse complement strand
CACACACAAAGAAATGAATCTATGGTGAAGCCAAGGTTTGTCAGGTCTAATTATGAGGGAGACATTATGACAGGATCACGAATAAGCAGCTGGCTGTTATACTGCATATGTATGGACCTGTAAAGGGAGTTGTAAACTTTATCTCTGTTATTTTGATTCAAGCTTGTTGTACGTGTCCCATCAAAACATCCAAAAATCGACTTTAACAAAAATGAGATGAGGTGTTTTTTAACGCAAGACTGAATCAAATAATATTTATGTAAGTTAGCAGCATTAAGTTTAACTCTAAAGTTCAGGTTTGGGTATCACTGATTAAAATATTAATCAAGTTTTTCAGCTGACCTCAGTTGACTGTTTACAGGTGTTGAAAAGTCAAGGTTGCCATGGACACAAGCATCCGGCTCGTGAAGAAAAAAGAAGTTTTTTTAACACACTAATACCTCTGTCTCTTTTTGGACTTGCATTGCTCTCTCTTGTCGTAGCCTATCAAATAACCGAAGTGCTCTTGAAGCCACTAAGCACGCTTCTCTGGTTGGTGGAGGTTTCATATTGCAACGAAACTCTTCAGATGTTCAGCTTTTTACTTAAGGTTGTGTACTTGAGTCCTCCACTATTAAGTCTGAATAAATGTCCCGTAGGCAGTTGTCCACACTCTTTCCCACATGTATTAGTAGCATGCTCCCATTCACTGAAGCTTTGTTTCATTGCTTCTGGGCACCAAGCAGTTTTTAAAGTGAAATCAGTTCTGCTGAGGGATTTATGTTTTTAAGGCGCAACTGTGCTGTATTGTATTACTTATTATTTATTTATTCATTCTTTTATATGAGTATTAGATTTTCCGTCAAATTGTCTTCAGAGGAATAGTTTATTTTCCCACCATTGATGCAAAGGTAAATAAAAGTGATAAGTAGGTTAGACAGAGATGAGAGAAGGCTGCAGTCAGCAATTTAAATGTATTTTTCTGTCGGTACCCAGAACCAGTTTCAATTGAGGTCAGTAGTATGCAAGCTGTTTGGAATTTAACGGTTTTCCACGTCAATTTGGCACAAAATGTGATCTGATTTTCATGTGCTATATCTGATTACAGCCAATTAAAAAGGACAACAATGTTTGGTGTCTTTTTTGAATACTTCATTAAATGTTACCAGGGCTGGAGCAAAAAGTGAGCGAGCCCTTTGAGTAAATGCTGATTGGCCCTCCTGTGGCAGCAGTATTCAGTAGCTCTGAATCAGACCTGCGTTCAGGGGGAAACGTTGACCAGTCCTCTTTCCAGAACTGCTTCAGCTCATACACATTTATGGTGTTTCTGGTTTGAATAGCTCCCTTCAGATCATTCCACAGCAAAGTTAAGTCATCCTGTGGTGGATTTACTTTGATTCTTAGAGTTATTGCCCTGCTTCATCCCCCAACTCTTACTGAAATTCAGATGGACAACAGCTATTCTGACATTATCCTCTATGATATCTTGATTTGCTCTGTGATGATGGCACGTAATCCAGCTCCTGAGGCAGTCGTTCCAAAACTTCGACTTTTATTTAATCACTTCCCAAAACATTTTTCTAATAGCTTTATGAATTTCCAAAGTGGGGCAGCACGGAGGCTTAGTGCCACTGTTGCCTGGCAGTCTTTCTGTGTGGAGTTTGCATGTTCTCCCCGTGCTTGCGTGGGTTCCCTCCGGGTACTCCAGCTTCCTCCCACAGTCCAAAAACATGCAGGTAGGTTGATTGATCAGTCTAAATTACCTGTAGGTGTGAATGTGAGCGTGTGTGGTTGTTCGTCTCTGTATGTGGCCCTGTGATGGACTGGCGACCTGTCCAGGGTGGACCTGTGATGAGCTGGGACAGGTTTCAGCAGACCCCCGTGAACCTGCAAAAGATAAAACGGGTATAGAAAATGGATGGATAGATTTCCAATGTGGTCTTTGGCAAATTTCAGGCACACAGCATTGTTCTCTTTTGTCTCTCCTTTCTTTATTTACTTTGGTTGTTCGTGGTCCTCTGTCTTAGACATCCTGCCTGTTCAATTACTTACTCATGTTAGACTCATGAATAAATATGTGTGTTACTCGTTCGCTGCGGGATGTAACTTTGGAGTCGTTGTGACAGGATGGCCAATTGTAGGCAGAGTAGCCATTTTCCAGCCTTTCCGGCCTCATGCGGATCGTATGTCTTCAGAGTTCTCCTTTTTTGAGGCAGGTTCCACATCAGCAGCTGCTTCTTATGAACAGCAAACTTCAAATGTAAAAGTAAACCTCCAAATTCACTTCATTAAATGGACTCAGATGTGCAAACTGCTGACTCTAATTAGCTTTCCTTAAAGTAATTAGTTTGAGGGTTCATTTCTTTCCTCCACCACTGTGAATGTTTAATGGGTGTAATTAATAAAGGCACAATATATTATAAATGTTTGTGTTATCACATTCAGCACATTTAATAACTTGGATGAAAATCAAACCACATTTTATGGAAAAGTATTGCAGAAAACCATGAAATTCCCAAAGTTTCACATTACCTTCTCATGTGGATGTTTTTTTCACAGAAGTGCTTGAACACTTTAATCACTTTGATCATTTTTCAGGCAAGCCCTGATATGACCTTAATTAAGTCACTTTCAACACCCAAACTTAAAAATAAACATAGCTGAATATTATTGGAAATATTATATTTGGCTTACTTTAACAAATGAGCTACAAAGGAGTTTGGATACGGCAGAAGATTGGATTTAAGCGCAGAAGTCTGTGCAGGAGTAGTTCAACCTTGTTTTCAGATGGACCCTCGTTATTACTTCTGTGGTTTAAAATATCAAAAATTATTTACGTACTTAGAAGTTTTGCATATTATTAGTAAGAATTTTGCACAGTATAAATATATATTGGTATACCTGAGTATAAATTATCGTAATCCTGAGTTATTATTGCCATGTGCAGTTACATGCCGCTGTATTTAAACGCTGTTTCCCCTCAGTCCCTGGATTCATCCAAACATAACTGCATACAATAATTTACCAACTTACCACTGAACGCTCCTGTGTTCAGTGATGCTTCCCTCAGAGTCAGTTCAAGAAAGGCTTAGCTGAAGTCGAGTGACCCTGTTTCAGTATTTTCCAGTATTAGGGGACAGGTTTTTTAATACTGTGAGATAATGAAGTGAGACATTAATAAAACCTCAGAAGACAATAACTCCCTCTGAGGGTGTTGATGAGGTGGCCTTCCACTCGTGTTTTCTGTTGTCAGAAAGGTTGCTTCCACTTCTTTCCTACTATTCCAGGAGTACTTTGTACACCAGTGGGATACACTGCTAGAGCTGGACTGAGCTTTATTACTTCACAGTAAAAGCGATCTCTGTTCTCGAATCATTGTCTTCTTCTTCATTGTCTAAATTAGCTGCTGCAGAGGCCACATTCGAACTGAGGAGACGAACCAAAAAACATCTGAACACTGAAATGTCAATGACTGAACTTATTTTGGAAAATTATATAAAAAAAAGGCCAAACACGCTTGAGTCAGTACAGATCATTTCCAAGTCTCTTTATAGATGCAGATTGTCCTCAAAGTGTCTTTCAGAGCGACAGATGAAAGAAAGATAGAGTTGGGAAGAAACCAGGTGGAAATAGTACTGTAACACATGACAAAGCAGAAAGAGGGACATTTATGGAAAGAAAGAGTCAATGTCAAAAAGTGAAGCCACCTGGCAGCTCTGTAAATATACTGGCTGGCTTTTTGAAGCAGTTATTTGTCCCAAAGTTACTGACTCTATTTTTAATTATAATCACCTTAGAAACGCAAAGAATTTTTTGCTGAAGTTCTAAATCTGTTTGGTTTTCTTCTCTTTAAAGGAAAACTGGATTTTTACTTGAATACCTAAACAAACACCTTCTTTTTTCATCACAGATTCTTTCCCAGTGTCTGCAGGATGTTGTCTCACCCCCCAACTGTGATTAGCAGGGATCCATTACCTGTGTGTGTGTGTGTGTGTGTGTGTGTGTGTGTGTGTGTGTGTGTGTGTGTGTGTGTGTGTGTGCGCGTGTGTGTGTGCATGTGTGTGTGTGTATGTGTGTGTGTGTGTGTGTGTGTGTGTGAGAGTGAACTTTTTTTATAAAGCACTTTAAAAACAACACTAAAGTGACCAAAGTGCTGAACACAAACATGGACTCATTAAAAACAATTAAAACATGTAAACATAAAACAAAAATGAAGCAATAAGATAAAACACTAAAACTAAGACCTCAAACTGATTTAAAAGCCAAAGTGAAAAAGTGTGTTTTAAGAGAGGATTTAAAAACAGGAAGTGAGTCGTTCTGATATGTGAAAGTAGATGGTTCCTTAGTTTAGAGCAGCGACTGAAACAGCGCCGTCGCCTCCAGGCTTCCTCTGAGTCTTGGAGACGACTGACAGTAACTGATCTGCTGACCTGAGGGAGCGTGAAGGAGTGAACGGCTAAAACAGGTCACACAGATACTTTGGAGTGAGACCACGGAGACATTTAAAGACAAGTAAAATCATTTTTAAATCAATGCGCAAACAAACAGACCAATGAAGTGATGCTAAAACTAGAGTCATAAGCTCTCGTTTCCTTGCACCAATTAAAAGTCGGCAGCAGCATTTTGAACTAAATGCAGCTGAGCAAGTGATTTCTGGCCGACTTCAATGTAAGGTGCATTACAATAATCTAAATGTGTTGTGATAAAAGCAGGGATTAAAATCTTAAAGTGATGTCGGGAAAGCAAAGGCTTAACCATGGCCAGTTTCCGTAGGTGACAAAAGCTGGACTAATGAGTATTAAAGGTTCAGCTGATGTCCAGTTTTACAGCCAGGCTTGTTGCTGTAGGTTTCACATGTTTGCCTAAAAAGCCCAAGTCAACAAGCACCTTGCTGGGCCCAAATAACATGACCTCAGTCTTTTCTTGATTAAAGGGTAAGAAACTAAGTGCCATCGGTGCCTTAATTTCTTCAATGCACTCTAGTAAGTGGTAGAATATGCTTTTCATGCTTCAGTGGAATATATATTTGGCTGTCATCAGCATAAAAGTGGAATAAAATTCCATATTTGTGAAGAACTGATCCAAGCAGAAGCAAATATAATGAAAAAAGAAGAGTGTTGAGGATAGAACCCTGAGGCACTCCACATGTAAGAGACGCTCTGGAAGACTCCACAGCTTGGACACACTCTATGTTGTCAGACTTTAGTCCCCAATTCAAAATTATGATGCTGTTGGTTTGATGCTGACCTGAATGTCAGATGGATCTGAAGAAAAACTAAGTTCTTCCCTGTAGATGAATAAACGAGGAGAAAAGAGGAGAATCTGATCCCAGAAACCATCAAGGGCCCAGAGACTAACTTTTGGAGTGTGTTTAATGAATGTTAAGGTATCAAAATGTTCCTAAAAAAATCAAAGTGCTTGTTTAAATTCAGAACCTCCATATATGACAGTTTAGTCTTTAGATGTGAAAAGACGTCATACATTGGTCTTGTAAAAATCTTTTGACAGCTACCGTAAAGCCCTCCAGTGTATGGCAAGTGCAGACTCAAGTCCCCATTTCTGGTTCCTCACTATCAACAGGTTCATTTGTTTGCACCTCAGTTTTATTCTGCATTGTTCCTGCCTGGTAAACTGTTTTAGTCTGCTGATATGAGCAGGTAGCATCTGTGTTTGCAGCTTCCGGACACCTGTTTTTCTAGACACTCCCATTGGCGCTATTTATAATTTGCAACTGCAATCTTAATTTTCCCTGCTCATTGAATCTGTCACCTGTAAAGGTGAAGTTCTGATGTTGGCCAGCAGGGGTCTAAAATGAAGCTCAGTTGGTGTTTTGCTTGAGTCGTACACTCTGTGCAGGCCACCTAAGGCTATAATTTCTGCCACCTTTAAACAACACTGCCTCATAATCTCTTGGTAATAAAATGAACCTTCTGTGGGTTGGGCTCATTTTACTAAAAGAGTTAACGTTGCAAGGCTGCAAACATTTAAATAAAGTTATCTGGCTTTTATTGTCCCAGTTTTCCTTGCTATTTTTTACCAGACAAAGGACCTTCTATGAACAGTAGATAGGAGCTGTGTGACGGTTGCAGCCTGCAGCGCTACCACTGAATGCAGCCAGTGGCTCTGGAACCACATGGGAACGTAGTGCTGTACCAGTCCGTGTTACATACTGGTGTGTGTACGTGTTACATACTGGTGTGTGTACGTGTTACATACTGGTGTGTGTACGTGTTACATACTGGTGTGTGTACGTGTTACATACTGGTGTGTGTACGTGTTACATACTGATGTATGTATGTGTGTGCGTCTGGGTGTGAGCAAGATAAAGAAAACAGCGATAGAAACAGAACGATTACAATAAGGAAACTGAGTGTTCAGAGGGCTTCATGAGAGAAAATAAGAACATGAAAGAAAGAGACATAGAAAGCAGCATGGTGTCATTTTCTGAGCCAACTTATATTCACACACACACACTCACACACACACCCACACACACCCACACACACACACACACACACACACACACACACACACGCACACACACACGCATGCACATGCACACATGCACACACACATGCACACACACAAGCACATGCGAACACACACACACATGCACACACGCACATGCACTCACACACATGCACACACATGAGCACACACATGCACACACACGTGCACACCCACACATGCACACACACGAGCACACACACACATGCACACACACATGCACACACACGAGCACACACACTCACACATGCACACACACATGCACACACACGAGCACACACACTCACACATGCTCACACACATGCACACACACGAGCACACACACACACACATGCACACCCACATGCACAGCCGTGAAGTTATGTTTCTTGCCAGCCGGACTGATGGATCAGTAACTATTCTGTTGTTGGTCCACAGAAGCTACTTGCCACTTGTTTTATTTAACAAAAATGCATCTTTATAAGAGAAACGTCACCAGAAGAAAAACACTCAGCTCCAGCACATTCATTTAATAGTATATACAACTGATTAATCATCAGATCTTTACCTGATGTGGCAGTGATATTGATCAGATCATTAATGTGTAAATCCAAACTATCAACTATTTTTTTATTTTGAAGCTCTCTCTGGCTTTGGCTGCAGCAGTGTTGCTTCCATTGTGCTATAAATGATAAATTCACTTGCAATTATAATTTGTTCTTTGTGTCTTTTAAAATTACCAACCTCAGGTTCTTTACCAGGATTTATTATCTGATGCCAAAACCTTTTATGGCGCAACATCCAACTTTTCTTCTTATTAATACAAAGAAGTAGCTGGTTCCTCTGGATTTGACTTCCAGGGATGGTAGTAGCAACGGATGCAGAAGAAGCTGTCTCTAGACGCCATTAGACAGGCCTACATCCTATCAGAGATGCAAAGCATGTGATGTTGGCGGAGCGACAACAGGACTCGAATCAACAAAGACACCCCAGTGGGATGCAGAGGAACAGGAGCACCGGTGAATGAGTGTTGTTGTTTTGGTTTTTGGTGAAAACCTGCTGGTCCATGGCCGGGCCTTGTTCCTGGTCATTCAGAACAGAAGCAGGAGCTCTTTGGAATAATCACTTCTTATCAATGGCTGCATTTTGAATTGTGGCTTTTGGACATGCCTCTGTAAGGATTTGAGTTTAGACACAGTTTCAACTGCTGAGCTTAATTAAGCCAGATGGCGTCAAGCAACGCTGGATATGATGAACTGGCTCCGGGTCTGAGCAGGTGCTTCAACGTTTACATTTTTACAGTATTTCACCTGGCCCATGGCGTTTGTTCTGGTCAAGCCTGGCCTCTGTTTCTGCACTGTCCTGCAGTTCCTCAGTATATTCGTACACTAGAAACACCTTCAGGTTTTCAGCCTTTATTCATTTGTGAGCCTGATGCTGGCCTGCAAAACAAAGCCATTTGGTAAACTGCCGCGCTGCAAACTTACAAGGTTAAAATCCCTTTTAGAGATCTCTCTAGTAAACCTAGCACATCATATGCCCTTGTGTTATGTGGGCTTATGCAACCATGAGCGCTGTAAGCTGATTCGTGTAGCTTCACATTGCATCATACTGAAGTGTATTAAAGAGCGACGTGAGGTTAAATGTGTACACCATAACTCTAGCAGCTGACGGGTCATAGAGGGCACTACTGGTTTTATATTTTCTAATCTTTTTATTTCTACATTCCTGGACAAAAAAAATTGTAAAATGAGATCTGTGTAGTTGTTTGCCACAGAGAATTTTATGACACTTAAAGTGTTTGATGACGACTTTGATAGATTTATGCTGTGTATTTCTAAACCTATATTCACATTGTACGACATAACTACAAGAATTTTGTTGCCTCATAAATGACTATTATTTGTAATATATGTTATAAGGATATATAATGTTGTATGCTGACTGGTGCAAAGGCAGAACGACAGCTGTGAGCGACGTATGATTCATGTATTTTCTTTGAGGGTCAGGGCAGCGTGCAGGAGCGGGCTTCTGTCAATCTGCTTTGTTAAAATGTGCTTTCAAGTCACGTCCTCGGTGTGTAGCAGATGATATCTCAGTGTGAACCGAAGCACTTTTTAATTCTCAACACACAGCTTTTTCCTCGTCCTGCTCTTCCAACATTTTTCCACAAATTCTGATGGAATCAAATGTATGTTACGTATTTGTGGATTTCATAAATACTTACCAGCAAATGTCTTGGACGTCCCCGTGGAGTTTAATGGGGGTTTTATAAAGGGGCCTTTGTCTAAAACTGAAGCTCTGAAACCATTTGCCCAAGAACATGAGGTCAACGAGTGCCTTCTGGAAAAGTCTTTCATGATGAGCCAAATCCACTATTACTTTACACAAAATCTGTTTTGCTGTTTCCCTTCTTTCAGTGGATACACCTAGTCATGTGGGCGATTCTGATGAAATTACAGTTTTTATCAAAAGTATTATCAAGGTTTTGCAAATAACGTTAATGTTTACCTTTTTTCAGTGCCTCAAGTTTCAGTTTATTCAGTTATCAAACAACAAAAGAGCAAAAGAGGAGCAAACAAAGATGGGCTGAACGGATCTAGGTGCAAGCCGGGCTTAAACTGAGCCTACCCGGTTTCACTACGAACCCAACGAGCCAAAGGAAAGTAACACATTTACATATGCATCTTTAATTAAAATGTAACAGAGAAAAAAACAAAGGTCTGTCCTTGTAAATCCACATCCAGGGTCACATCTGAGGCATTGCAACAAACCATAGCAAATGTATCACACTCAGTTGTAGCGTCTGTAGAAGGTTTTAGGAGATGTTCGTGAAAAGTGCATGACTAACATTTAGAAAAGTAACCCTCTACGCTCAAGATCACGCACGTTTTAAACGTTTTCTGCCCAAAAACAACAGTGAAAACGTTTATCTCTAAGTAAAGATCCAAACTGTCCAACGAACTGGCTCCATCTAAGGACAACTTCTTTGTTTTTTTAATTCTTTTTTTTTTATTTACTACATCATGTGGGAAACTCCACAGGCGTGTAAACATCTATAAACAATAAAAGCCTGTAGGGATAAAGAACTGTCTTGTTATGTCACCTGAGACACTGTTATATTGTATTATTATGGTTTACAGAGGAGTTAACGAGATAAGATCCCCAGAAGCTTAAAACCAGGCTACAGAGGGTTTTTCTCAGACAAAGAGTGAGTATCTGATTTGGCCAACAACTGTGACTTTGCACTTTCTCTGTTGAATGTGAACTGACTGAAATTTAGGAACAGATTATGAAAATGGCCCGAAGACAACTCAACCTCACTCGTGGACATGAACATACTGAATCAATGATGATTTTCTTTTAAACCATCTTTCTGATCTTGTTTTCACAGTTTCAAACTCTGAAACATAACTTCTTTGAAAAGAAAAAAGACAAATGAGAAGTATAAAATATTGTGCAGTGATTTACGGAACCAGAAGTTGTGCAGCTGAGATTTCAAGCTCCACACAGAGTCCAGAAGAATATAATCTTACTAACTGGCAGGAATTCAGCGAAGCAGCAGCACAGTTATGTAATAGCTCTTCGCAGACGCCTCAGCCTTTTTTCTGATCCCTGGTGCTTCACTCACCCATCCGAGCAAACCCGTGTCACGTTTGAAGAAGAGGATTTTCTTTTTCACTACACGTTGAAAGTTAAGGTGAAGCCCAGAAAATAAGCAAGAAGGTGATGAATTTTTAAAGTATCATCCATAATGCTTGCAAATTATGGCAACAATAACCTACAATTTTCTGCTTATTGTCTGCATGGGTATCTGACAGTTTATTTGATGTTCGGCGCAGAAGAAGATGTGAATGTACAAAGTGGGAGCTGGCTAACAATAGGCTGCAGGCGTGATACAGTCTAGTCTGTGTTATCACACTACAATGGGATGTGCTGCGTGTTAACGGTAAACCAGAGATTAACAGGTTTTTTTCTCAAATTTCACACAATTGACAAGATAGCAAACCGCCCGAACTATCTTTGATCCACAGGGGATTTGACGATTTCTTGCTTATTCATCTTCTTCACAATGCTAGTAGATCTTGCTGGTGTTCGTACTTACATCTAATAGCAGCTCTCTAACTGCATCCCTGCAACGCTGGTCGTGCACACTGAGTACGCGTTCTGACCAGTGCAAGTAATCGCCATGGAAACAAAATCCGGTTGACTGGCAGGAAGGACGACGCCTCATTTCTCCAGCGGACCGAGTAAAACATCTGAGTGAGATTTTTACAGATGACAAATGTTTTTTTATATTAATTGTAGGACAGTTATTATTAAGTTATTATTATTATTAAACAATTTTGCCAAAAAATGTATCTATTCTACCTTTTGAACAAATGTTAGGAACTATACCAAACTATGTAAAAGCGCATAAAAAAGACCTTCAGTTAAACAACATAATGTCTGATTTAACTACAAACATATTATTTACCGAGGGAAGCTCTGCACTGGTATTTTTATCTGTTTTGCCTGCTTCCAACATGAAGATTTTTGATGTGAGCTTACCACGCACGTTATTTTCTTCTTATTTATATTTGTAAGTGTGCCTACAATGTGAAAGGGTAAAGTTAGCAGCATTAATCACTTTCCTAAGCGAGTAGTCGTTATTTTAAAGCTGCCAGTCGGTGAAGCCTCAGTTATCACTTCTGTGTGAACCCTTTTTATTTGAGACAGACTATAAATGTGGTGATTGAAATGAGGTCAGCAAACAAGAGCGTACGTTATCACAGCTGAGCTCATCCATTAAAACCAAGGTCTTATCACTGCAGATGAGGTAGGTGAGGCATTTTCCCAGTTTTCAGGTCATGGAAACTTGACTCCAGCGTCCACAGTCGCTGTTGTAGCTGAGGATTGTTGGGCTGCTGAAGATCTTAAGCGTGTCAGGGGTCGGTGCAGCGTGTGCTGATCCTCCCACCTGCTGCAAATCATCCGTGGAATGCTGCGATGACAGGCGGTGGCTTATGTTGGTGCACAGGCAGAATGAAAAAACTATTAATGGTCTTCCTTTAACACTGTCAGATTCATCATTCTAAACCACATTGAGCAGTAGAGCATGACGTGGTGTAATCAGGATGTTTGGTGACAGTTTTGCATTTTATTTTGACTTTTTTTTTAAAATTATATTGCAAAGAATTCCCATTTTTTCAGAAGCCAACCGTCAGATTTTTAGAGCTCATTTTGCAACTTTCAAATCAAGGAGATGACAAGATGTAAAAGCTCACAAGGACAAATATAATGCCTGTTCCCGCTAATCTCAAAAACATAATCTCTGACTCAAACAGAGTGTCAAGTAAGGCATTATTCATCTGATTTAAAGGACAGATTAACCTATTTATACACTGGATGAACTAAACAGTGACGCAAACTTGGCCCTGCAGCTCACGAACCAATAAGTCAGAAAACTTTGCTCTCTTAGAATCAGCGAAGAACGTTTTTTTGTTGCTTTTTTCTCTCTTTCTGATACTTTTAGGCACCCAGAGGTGGAAAAAAGACAACTTTGTTTAAATTAGTGAAACCTAAGATACCACAACACAATGACAAGAGTTCACAGAAAAATTCAGTATATTCAAGTGTAAATATTTGTTTATTAATGAGCCAGGAAGTCTAAACTACTGCTAATTAACCAAAGTCATCTGTAACATTTGTAGAAGGTTTTAGAAAAACAAAACAACACTCATTAATGTTTGGAAAATTAACCCCGTTGGCTTGACAACACAAAGCTTTTCAGCAAATTTCAGGTTTCTGCTTTTTTTAAGATATAATATTTTCAACAAAAAATAAAAACAAGCCAAGAACAGCATTCAGTCACCGATTAAAGGGCCAAACTTCACAACAACCCGGCTCCGTCTTCTTTGACGGAGGACTTTATGATTTACTGCACCGTGTGGGAAACTCCACAGACATGTAAACATCCATAAATGGTAAAAGCCCGCAGGAATAAAACTGTCTCTCGTCATGTCACCTGAGATTCCGATATATGATTGTGGTTTACAGAGGAGTAACATGATAACTTCCCCAGAAGCGAAAAACCAGACCAAGCAGGGCTTTTCTCAGACAAAGAGTATCAGAGTATCTGATTAAATCTGGAACTTTGACAATGCACCTTGTATTAAATTTAAATTACAATGAAACTTATTATCATTTTAAATTATTTTGAAAGAAAGGGGGAAAAAGTCAAGGACATAAAAATGAAAAACCAAAACAGATAAAACAAAATTTTTTAAATGATTTGCTGTGTTGCTTTCACTCTTTAGTTGAAACGCTTTAACCTGCATACGTATACGTTTTTGGGTTTTTTTAAGTTTGATCATCAGGCCTCAGAGCTGAAGCTATAGACTCACACGTGAGAGAAGTCTAAAACTTTAATCCAATGTGCATTTAAAGCAAAGAAAAGGAGGTGATTGAATCCACTGCACTCATATCAGCACTTTAATGTAAGAACTGCAGGTTTTCTGTGTTAATTTTCCTCATAGTTTTGGAAACTTCTGCTAGTTTGTTAATTTTACACTGCTGAGTCCTTACAGTAGTTTCAGTCTACGAAACAACACATTTTCTAGAATGAATGGTTATAACAATAAATTACATTTTCTTTTCCTTTGAACAAAATTTTGAAGCCTTTTTAAAGGACAATTTGATGCTGATTTGTTACTTGATTCCCTGTGGTTCTGTTTAACGGTGAAGTGCCCTGATTCATGGCCCTACAAAGTCACCGGGGTCTGCAGTCTGCAGCCACAGTGACTGGAATGTATTACCCATACAGTGATGACAGCTTAAACGCACAAGCGCAGTCACTCTCCCAAAGACGTCAGCAACAACCAATCAATGTCCGAGACAGATGCATGCATTAAAATGTCCTGGTTATTTTCCATGGAGGGTCAGTTCAAAAACATTTCTTTCCACTTCTTTGTTCCATGTGACAATCAATGGCCTATAGGACGTAAAGCGAGGAGGAAAACCAACCATCTCTTTAGCGATAGACGGGTTTGACTCATGTTTCATCCTCTTTTTCTATGCGTGGAATATTTGTGAGGATATCAGAATTAAAGCTCTTGATAAGCATGCTGCTGATGACGTCTCGCATCAGCCTGCTGTGGAGTTTCGGCTGGCTGCTCATTACTTTTAATCTGAATCACTCTGTTTGGAAGTTGTATTTATTTTGATACGGTGACTTTTTTTTTTTTTAAATATATTTTCTATAGAGTTTTTTTTGCATAAAAACCTATTTTAAAATAATTTTTATGTCCTTTTTGATTCTTTGCTGCTCAAACGTTTTTTCTAACATCATGTTTGAGTAACTATAACAACTAAAAGCTTTTCTCCAGCACAAGTTGTGGCTGGAATATGACCCCAAATCCAGATGAGTCAAATAGAAGATGTGGGCGATACGTGAAAGATTAAAATTGAGTCTAAGGTTAGTAAAGATTAAATGTAGAAATACAACTCGGCTTTCATGCTGTCTGACAGAGCCGACAGTAAAGAGGGGCTGCAGTACTACTGAAACACGCACGGCGCAGTCCTGGTCCTGTTGCTCTGAAACAGCATCTCTTCACTCTGGATATTGAATTACAAACTGGGTTTTTTCTCCTGACGTCTAAAGAACCAGTTCACCTTCTCATGTTGCTGAGTTACTGCTAAAATACAAACACAACACCCCAAAGTGATCATGTGATCTCTGAAGATTTCAAGCGCAGCTCTCACACTGCTACACTTCCAGTTTTGATACTTCCAATAACTTCCAAGTATTTAAATTCAGTTTGTACTAGAGGATGCATCTTTAGGGTTAGGGACAGGGTTAACATTAACAATGCAAAGTGTTTATCTGTCGTAATATGTGTGATAGTGATCCCTAATGTCTTGTAATTTGCAGGTATTGACCATAGCAGAAGGCAGACTCAAGGTGACCGTTTTAGCGATAATGGAAGTGCAACTGCAAAAAAACAAACTTCTCTTCACTGTCCCCAATGAGAACACAGCAGCTGCAAGGTCAACAATCAGAGCGGTTTTCTTTATCTGCCTTCTTCTTTCTCCAAGAGATAAAAACAAAAGGCCTTCATGACTGTTTTGCTGAGTTAGTCTGGTCCTTGCAAGATGACCTCCCCCACAAGTTCAGAAAAACAAGGCAAGGCGAGCCCCCACGCCCCCACGCCCCCACGCCCCCCATGCAAAGAACTCAGAGTCTGAGGTTTTCAGTTTTTCCTTGAGGTTCTTCAAAGTCTTAGATACCAATTCAGAGAGGGGTAAGGGGGAAACACACAGCAGAGAAGCAAGGAAGAGGAGAATGAGTTCCCAGTGCTTCATGGGACATCCCAGCAGTCTGGTCTTATAGCAGCATCACTAAAGGGACGGCTCAGTGTCCCCGAGGCAGCCGTTCTTATGTACCGTCACTGCACAATCACAATTATGTAGCAAGACTACGTTTGTTGAGATAACTGAAAGAACTGTTGAAAGATGGGTATCGATCAAGTTCCTCCTTTTTTGAAGAAAAGATTA
>CM026203.1:30623067-30638067 GCA_014839995.1 Xenentodon cancila | reverse complement strand
TTTTCCAACATTCCCAAGGTTAAATGAGTAGTTTCTTTTATGCTCGTGTTCAGTAAATACTCCTCAGAACTTTTTGGTCCTTCCTGTGTTATAACTTGAGCTATACTGTGATGTGAAGGTCAGTCGATGATGTCATTTGTGTGTGCTTTAATGTGCATGTCCATTTGATTTCAGTTTTAATCGATGAAAACGTGGACAGCTCATGTTGCACCGCTTCTATGCCACGGATTTTGAAATTCTTCTCTCTGATTGGCTGCTTCATCTTCTCAAGATCCTCACAAACAGGAATCAGGTTCTCCATACTGTGTTCCCCAAATGATGAAAACAGCAGCATTCTCGCACCTCCGATCAGCAGGCCAGTTTCATTTCCTTTTTTAACTTCTTGTTTTTTGCTTCAGCTCCTTGTTTTTGTTCTATCATTCTGGTTATTGTGTGTAAGCACTTTTTATGCTTTGATTCCAATTCAATGCCTTCTTTATGTGACTGTTGCTTGTCTTTACAAGGTTACATGGTTTATTCAGAGATGCTGTGGCAGCTTCTCAGATCAGAAAAGGCATTTCACAACCTGATTTTTGAGATAAAAATACACCAGCTTCAGTGCTGAGTTTGGCGTCTTTAGGTGATCTCAGATTCAGGTGTGATTTCTTATCCCCGGCACAGAAGAATACTTGACTGGAGTTTTGTTCTACAGGCCTGCTCACGCTTCCTTTTTCTGTTTCAGTTGGTAACTGAGGCACAGTCGTTCTCTTAGTCAACACTGAACTCGAGCAAGTTCAGAAAAGTTTTTGATTTTATTTGTATACAGCCAATTTACAACAAACATCATCTCAAGGCACAAAACACAAACTAGTTCAGTATAATTATATTTGAATTAATTTCAGTTCATTTTAATTCAGTTAATCTAGTTCATTCCCATTGACAATTCATATAATTCCACTTCATAAAAAACAGCTGGGCACAGCGAGGAACCAAGAGATTGCTTTGATTCTTCACTTTGGTTTCCTGAGCAAACTAAAGGCAACAGGAGTGAGGAATTGACTTAGTTAATTTAATTAACAGGGATATAAACCTTTAGCAGAACCAGAGTCTGGGAAGGTGACGATCTGCCTCGTTTAACATTTAACGTCTGAAAAACAGGAAAGGGAGACCAAACACAGACAGATTACTCCAGTGATGCTGATGGGACAACAAAGAAAACAGTGTTAACTATAACCTTTATCAAGTAATGCCAACGACGAGTCTCCAGCTAATAAACCAATTCAAAATAAAGTCATAACTACTCGTATGCGCTGAGGGGCTGAGGTCAGGGTCACGGTCCGGGTCAGGGAGGTCAGGGTCAGGGAGGTCAGGGTCAGGGAGGTCAGGGTCACGGTCAGGGTCAGGGAGGTCGGGGTCAGGGAGGTCAGGGTCACGGTCAGGGTCAGGGAGGTCAGGGTCAGGGAGGTCGGGGTCAGGGAGGTCAGGGTCACGGTCAGGGTCAGGGAGGTCTGGGTCAGGGAGGTCAGGGTCAGGGAGGTCTGGGTCACGGTCAGGGTCAGGGAGGTCAGGGTCAGGGAGGTCAGGGTCACGGTCAGGGTCAGGGAGGTCGGGGTCAGGGAGGTCAGGGTCACGGTCAGGGTCAGGGAGGTCAGGGTCAGGGAGGTCAGGGTCAGGGAGGTCTGGGTCACGGTCAGGGTCAGGGAGGTCGGGGTCAGGGAGGTCAGGGTCACGGTCAGGGTCAGGGAGGTCGGGGTCAGGGAGGTCAGGGTCACGGTCAGGGTCAGGGAGGTCAGAGTCAGGGAGGTCAGGGTCAGGGAGGTCAGGGCCTCTCTGGTCAGGGCCGCGCCCCTGTGACTTCAAATTAGATTAACCGAAGCTAATGGACGGACGGACGGACGGACGGACGGACGGATGGACGGATCCAGCTGACTGATGAAATATCCTTTGACCTTTGACCTTTGACCTCATGAAAGTAGAATTTCTTACTTACAGCTCTAACTACTGATGACATCACACTTTAATGTTAGTAGCAAAGCCAAAATTCATAAACAACAGTTCCTTCTTCTCACTTTGTGTGTGTGTGTAATTATATATATATATATATATATACATATATATATATATATATATATATATATACATATATATATATATATATATATATATATATATATATATATATATATATATATATATATATATATATATATATATATATATATATATATATATATATATATATATATGAAGTATTTACGGTGTTTGTGATGTTGATATAATGATACGAGGTCGCTGACTGTATTTGTGCTTTTGCAGAAACATCAGTAGACCTACTGATGTCCTGCTGTTCAGCTGACTGCAGACCATGTGAGGGAGGCTGCATGTTTGCTTCCATTTAGAGCAGGCAACTGATATTTGATCACAAGATCAGATTGCAAATAGTTTTGTCCAAAGAGTGTTTATTTCCTGACACTTTAACTTGCTCATAAGCGCTGAATTTCTCATGAAGGCTGGAAGAAGCTGTTGTGAAAACACCCTGTCACACGCTTCACTGCCATTTCTTTGCCTTACCTTTGGTGTCAGATTAAAATGTGCACATTGAAATGTGTTACAGAAACAATATAGTGACGTTGAAGTTAGTGCAACCTTCACCCTGACTTTCACTTTAATCATTGTTCTACTGCACCTGCCGCCGTGTGTGGAGGGAACCTGTAACATGGTTGGTAGTGATAATAAGTGGATGAGAATAGAAGCAATATATCTTAACTGTATTTGTTCACTCATTTATTTAAGCATCTCTCAGCATGTATGTTTTGTTACACTGTTCTTTTTCCAAAAGGATTTACATATGAAGAATTAAAGGAAATTGACATTAATTTACAAATGAACTGATTTGGTTTAAGGCTTTGGTGGGTTTTTTTCTTGTGTTTTTTCTGGCTTGATCTGGGTTTTATGACTTCCTTCCTGTTTTATTTTGAAAGTCTGTTTCCCTGTGTGTTTAGTACTGGTTCTTTTTCCCTGATTCGTCACTCCTGCATCTCGTCAGCCCTCAGTATTGTGTTGTCTCTCCCTTCCTTCCTTCTGGTCATCCATCCTGTTTAACATTGGGTTTGTGTCACTACCTGTCGTGCCTGTTGTGGTTTCCCATTTTTATTCTCCTCGTGGAGGCTTGATTTTTCTTTGGCCTTTTTTGATTCCTACCTGTGTGTCACAGTGTTTTCTCAACCACTCTGGCCTTGGTATTACATTAGACTTACTTTTGGACGGTTCTTCGGACGGATGGAACACCTAAAAAATGAACCTTTCACCACTACACAAGAAATCCTAGCCACATTTTCCGTTTTGACACTATTGGTTTGTTTCTACACATAAACTTAACATGACCTGATGGCATGTGGGAATGTACATCTGGCACAAAATTATTACTTAACTTAATAGAAATATTTTCTTTTCATATTATGGCATTATTATTATTTCATAAGGTAAAATAAAAATCTGAGGACTTGTTTCTGGTCAATGCTCAAATGGTCACTGTCACTGGAAAATTCTGGACATCTTATCATGGGGCTTTTTTATTGTAATTTTATATCAAATCATGAGGCATGAAAGCTGATTTTGTTATGTAATCAGCATGTATTCACGCTCTGGTTGTTCAAATTCAGAAATGCACTTCTTGCTTGTGTCCTAGTTAGTAGGTTACTCAGGTTGTGAGTTTTCTTCTTCACACATCATGTTAACATACGTCTGTGTTCTGTCATTATTAGGCAACTGCCCTTAATGGATGGAAACTTTGCTGCGATATTGAGAGAGAAGCTCGGCTCTTTGACAACCTGTTTTGTGGAACATGTGCATGAAGCATGTAATAAAACCATGGCATGTCCCCAGCTGCATATCCATATTATTGAAATTATTCCAAGATTTGAGGCACTAATATGTGCTGGCAGACAACAGCAAAGCTGGTATGGCTGCATATTCTGGATTTGCAGTGCTTCACACAGTTCAGTCAGTATAGAAAACATACTATCCATTTGTTTTTATGCATAATGTAGTTGTTTGATGAATTTAAGATCTTTAAAAATCTTTGAAAAAAAATATTTTAATTTGACTGACAAAAAATGGCAAGACTGGATGGAAAATAATGAGGAATATTTCTGTCTACACTGTTTCAGGATGAATTCAGGTCAATATTATCCGTCATTTGTAATATAGTGCTTCTCAGTGCATGTGAGTGTTTGCAGCAGTGATGGCAGCAGTGATGGCAGCAGTGATGGCAGCAGTGATGGCAGCAGTGATGGCAGCAGTGATGGCAGCAGTGATGGCAGCAGTGATGGCAGCAGTGATGGCAGCAGTGATGGCAGTTGTCGCATGGCTCAGAGGAATGTGTGAGTAATGGAAATCCACCTGAGACATTCTCGGCCAGATTTGTCTCTAGCACAATGCAGAGAGCATGTCAAGCATCTGGCACATAGTGACACAGTGGCAGATGGGGTGAGCGGGGCGCGATACACGATCAGGGCCCGACTTTCCCAGATCCTCCTCCCTCCAGAACGCCCCACCAGCCCACACTAACAGACATAACTGCCATACTCTGATTCCACCCAGATATGAATCTTTCGAGAGGCTGAACTGAGCATCTAACTTTAATGATCAAATATAAAAAGAACCTTTATCGTTAAAAGCAGGAATCTGATCAAATAATGGAGGAGCTTATGTTTGTTTTTTTTTTTTTTCATTTATTTTTGTTTCTGTTGAGTTTTAAACTTACAATATCTTACTATTATTATACACTTACTTATAACTTACCATAAAGAAAACTAAGAATATCAAATATCTTTTGAGTAAAAAATACCTAAATAAAACATTGTCTTAGTAAGTATTTTTAACATATTTTAACTGTATTAAGGTCTCAATCAACTAAGTAAGGCATAAAGGGGAATGAATTATATGGCCTTTCTCAAATGAGGCTTATAGAAAACACTACAGAGTATCAAGAGAGGAAACACGCTCTGGTCATGCCCACTGCTATAAACACAGGTGTTAAAACAGGGTCGGAAAGGTGACTGTAATGAAGCTATGTGGTATTTTGACCAAAAAATCTCACAAACACTTCATTAAGACTTCTGAAAATGTGTCAAACCATTATTGCTTTTGTGTTCTACTGTAAAGGCCCTGATCAAGTCCCAGTCAGAATCATGAACGCCCTGATCAAGTCCCAGTCAGAATCACGAAGGCCCTGAACAAGTCCCAGTCAGAATCACGAAGGCCCTGATCAACTCCCAGTCAGAATCATGAAGGCCCTAACAAGTCCCTGTCAGAATCATAAAGGCCCTAACAAGTCCCTGTCAGAATCATGAAGGCACTGAACAAGTCCCAGTCAGAATCACGAAGGCCCTGATCAAGTCCCAGTCAGAACCACAAAGGCCTTGATCAAGTCCCTGTCAGAATCATGAAGGCCGTAACAAGTCCCAGTCAGAATCACGAAGGCCCTGATCAAGTCCCAGTCAGAATCACGAAGGCCCTGATCAAGTCCCTGTCAGAATCATGAAGGCCCTAACAAGTCCCTGTCAGAATCACGAAGGCCCTAACAAGTCCCAGTCAGAATCACGAAGGCACTGAACAAGTCCCTGTCAGAATCATGAAGGCCCTGAACAAGTTCCAGTCAGAATCGTGAAGGCCCTGAACAAGTCCCTGTCAGAATCATGAAGGCCCTGAACAAGTCCCTGTCAGAATCATGAAGGCCCTAACAAGTCCCTGTCAGAATCACGAAGGCCCTGAACAAGTCCCAGTCAGAATCGTGAAGGCCCTGAACAAGTCCCAGTCAGAATCACGAAGGCCCTGAACAAGTTCCAGTCAGAATCGTGAAGGCCCTGAACAAGTCCCTGTCAGAATCACGAAGGCCCTGAACAAGTCCCTGTCAGAATCACGAAGGCACTGAACAAGTCCCAGTCAGTATCACGAAGGTCCTGAACAAGTCCCTGTCAGAATCATGAAGGTCCTGAACAAGTCCCAGTCAGAATCATAAAGGCCCTGAACAAGTCCCTGTCAGAATCATGAAGGCCCTGAACAAGTCCCTGTCAGAATCATGAAGGTCCTGAACAAGTCCCTGTCAGAATCACGAAGGCCCGGAACAAGTCCCAGTCAGAATCATGAAGGCCTTGAACAAGTCCCTGTCAGAATCATGAAGGCCCTGAACAAGTCCCTGTCAGAATCATAAAGGCCCTGATCAAGTCCCTGTCAGAATCACGAAGGCCCGGAACAAGTCCCAGTCAGAATCATGAAGGCCCTGAACAAGTTCCAGTCAGAATCGTGAAGGCCCTGAACAAGTCCCTGTCAGAATCACGAAGGCACTGAACAAGTTCCAGTCAGAATCGTGAAGGCCCTGAACAAGTCCCTGTCAGAATCACGAAGGCCCTGAACAAGTTCCAGTCAGAATCGTGAAGGCCCTGAACAAGTCCCAGTCAGAATCACGAAGGTCCTGAACAAGTCCCAGTCAGAATTGTGAAGGCCTTGAACAAGTCCCTGTCAGAATCGTGAAGGCCCTGAACAAGTCCCAGTCAGTATCACGAAGGTCCTGAACAAGTTCCAGTCAGAATCATGAAGGCCCTGAACAAGTTCCAGTCAGAATCGTGAAGGCCCTGAACAAGTCCCTGTCAGAATCACGAAGGCACTGAACAAGTTCCAGTCAGAATCGTGAAGGCCCTGAACAAGTCCCTGTCAGAATCACGAAGGCCCTGAACAAGTTCCAGTCAGAATCGTGAAGGCCCTGAACAAGTCCCAGTCAGAATCACGAAGGCCCTGAACAAGTTCCAGTCAGAATCGTGAAGGCCCTGAACAAGTCCCTGTCAGAATCACGAAGGTCCTGAACAAGTCCCAGTCAGAATTGTGAAGGCCTTGAACAAGTCCCTGTCAGAATCGTGAAGGCCCTGAACAAGTCCCAGTCAGTATCACGAAGGTCCTGAACAAGTCCCAGTCAGTATCACGAAGGTCCTGAACAAGTCCCTGTCAGAATCATGAAGGTCCTGAACAAGTCCCAGTCAGAATCATGAAGGCCCTGAACAAGTCCCTGTCAGAATCATGAAGGCCCTGAACAAGTCCCTGTCAGAATCATGAAGGTCCTGAACAAGTCCCTGTCAGAATCACGAAGGCCCGGAACAAGTCCCAGTCAGAATCATGAAGGCCTTGAACAAGTCCCAGTCAGAATCATGAAGGCCCTGAACAAGTCCCTGTCAGAATCATAAAGGCCCTGATCAAGTCCCTGTCAGAATCACGAAGGCCCGGAACAAGTCCCAGTCAGAATCATGAAGGCCCTGAACAAGTTCCAGTCAGAATCACGAAGGCCCTGAACAAGTCCCTGTCAGAATCACGAAGGCACTGAACAAGTTCCAGTCAGAATCGTGAAGGCCCTGAACAAGTCCCAGTCAGAATCACGAAGGTCCTGAACAAGTCCCAGTCAGAATTGTGAAGGCCTTGAACAAGTCCCTGTCAGAATCGTGAAGGCCCTGAACAAGTCCCAGTCAGTATCACGAAGGTCCTGAACAAGTTCCAGTCAGAATCATGAAGGCCCTGAACAAGTCCCTGTCAGAATCACGAAGGCCCTGAACAAGTCCCTGTCAGAATCACGAAGGCACTGAACAAGTTGCAGTCAGAATCGTGAAGGCCCTGAACAAGTCCCTGTCAGAATCACGAAGGCCCTGAACAAGTTCCAGTCAGAATCGTGAAGGCCCTGAACAAGTCCCAGTCAGAATCACGAAGGTCCTGAACAAGTCCCAGTCAGAATTGTGAAGGCCTTGAACAAGTCCCTGTCAGAATCGTGAAGGCCCTGAACAAGTCCCAGTCAGTATCACGAAGGTCCTGAACAAGTTCCAGTCAGAATCATGAAGGCCCTGAACAAGTTCCAGTCAGTATCACGAAGGTCCTGAACAAGTCCCTGTCAGAATCATGAAGGTCCTGAACAAGTCCCAGTCAGAATCATGAAGGCCCTGAACAAGTCCCTGTCAGAATCATGAAGGCCCTGAACAAGTCCCTGTCAGAATCATGAAGGTCCTGAAAAAGTCCCTGTCAGAATCACGAAGGCCCGGAACAAGTCCCAGTCAGAATCATGAACGCCCTGATCAAGTCCCTGTCAGAATCACGAAGGCACTGAACAAGTTCCAGTCAGAATCGTGAAGGCCCTGAACAAGTCCCTGTCAGAATCACGAAGGCCCTGAACAAGTTCCAGTCAGAATCGTGAAGGCCCTGAACAAGTCCCAGTCAGAATCACGAAGGCACTGAACAAGTTCCAGTCAGAATCGTGAAGGCCCTGAACAAGTCCCTGTCAGAATCACGAAGGCCCTGAACAAGTTCCAGTCAGAATCGTGAAGGCCCTGAACAAGTCCCAGTCAGAATCACGAAGGCCCTGAACAAGTTCCAGTCAGAATCGTGAAGGCCCTGAACAAGTCCCTGTCAGAATCACGAAGGTCCTGAACAAGTCCCAGTCAGAATTGTGAAGGCCTTGAACAAGTCCCTGTCAGAATCGTGAAGGCCCTGAACAAGTCCCAGTCAGTATCACGAAGGTCCTGAACAAGTCCCAGTCAGTATCACGAAGGTCCTGAACAAGTCCCTGTCAGAATCATGAAGGTCCTGAACAAGTCCCAGTCAGAATCATGAAGGCCCTGAACAAGTCCCTGTCAGAATCATGAAGGCCCTGAACAAGTCCCTGTCAGAATCATGAAGGCCCTGAACAAGTCCCTGTCAGAATCATAAAGGCCCTGATCAAGTCCCTGTCAGAATCACGAAGGCCCGGAACAAGTCCCAGTCAGAATCATGAAGGCCCTGAACAAGTTCCAGTCAGAATCACGAAGGCCCTGAACAAGTCCTTGTCAGAATCACGAAGGCCCGGAACAAGTCCCAGTCAGAATCATGAACGCCCTGATCAAGTCCCTGTCAGAATCACGAAGGCACTGAACAAGTTCCAGTCAGAATCGTGAAGGCCCTGAACAAGTCCCTGTCAGAATCACGAAGGCCCTGAACAAGTTCCAGTCAGAATCGTGAAGGCCCTGAACAAGTCCCTGTCAGAATCACGAAGGCACTGAACAAGTTCCAGTCAGAATCGTGAAGGCCCTGAACAAGTCCCTGTCAGAATCACGAAGGCCCTGAACAAGTTCCAGTCAGAATCGTGAAGGCCCTGAACAAGTCCCAGTCAGAATCACGAAGGCCCTGAACAAGTTCCAGTCAGAATCGTGAAGGCCCTGAACAAGTCCCTGTCAGAATCACGAAGGTCCTGAACAAGTCCCAGTCAGAATTGTGAAGGCCTTGAACAAGTCCCTGTCAGAATCGTGAAGGCCCTGAACAAGTCCCAGTCAGTATCACGAAGGTCCTGAACAAGTCCCAGTCAGTATCACGAAGGTCCTGAACAAGTCCCTGTCAGAATCATGAAGGTCCTGAACAAGTCCCAGTCAGAATCATGAAGGCCCTGAACAAGTCCCTGTCAGAATCATGAAGGCCCTGAACAAGTCCCTGTCAGAATCATGAAGGTCCTGAACAAGTCCCTGTCAGAATCACGAAGGCCCGGAACAAGTCCCAGTCAGAATCATGAAGGCCTTGAACAAGTCCCTGTCAGAATCATGAAGGCCCTGAACAAGTCCCTGTCAGAATCATAAAGGCCCTGATCAAGTCCCTGTCAGAATCACGAAGGCCCGGAACAAGTCCCAGTCAGAATCATGAAGGCCCTGAACAAGTTCCAGTCAGAATCGTGAAGGCCCTGAACAAGTCCCTGTCAGAATCACGAAGGCCCTGAACAAGTCCCTGTCAGAATCACGAAGGCACTGAACAAGTTCCAGTCAGAATCGTGAAGGCCCTGAACAAGTCCCTGTCAGAATCACGAAGGTCCTGAACAAGTCCCAGTCAGAATCATGAAGGCCCTGAACAAGTCCCTGTCAGAATCATGAAGGCCCTGAACAAGTCCCTGTCAGAATCATGAAGGTCCTGAACAAGTCCCTGTCAGAATCACGAAGGCCCGGAACAAGTCCCAGTCAGAATCATGAAGGCCTTGAACAAGTCCCTGTCAGAATCATGAAGGCCCTGAACAAGTCCCTGTCAGAATCATAAAGGCCCTGATCAAGTCCCTGTCAGAATCACGAAGGCCCGGAACAAGTCCCAGTCAGAATCATGAAGGCCCTGAACAAGTTCCAGTCAGAATCGTGAAGGCCCTGAACAAGTCCCTGTCAGAATCACGAAGGCCCTGAACAAGTCCCTGTCAGAATCACGAAGGCACTGAACAAGTTCCAGTCAGAATCGTGAAGGCCCTGAACAAGTCCCTGTCAGAATCACGAAGGCCCTGAACAAGTTCCAGTCAGAATCGTGAAGGCCCTGAACAAGTCCCAGTCAGTATCACGAAGGTCCTGAACAAGTCCCAGTCAGTATCACGAAGGTCCTGAACAAGTCCCTGTCAGAATCATGAAGGTCCTGAACAAGTCCCAGTCAGAATCATGAAGGCCCTGAACAAGTCCCTGTCAGAATCATGAAGGCCCTGAACAAGTCCCTGTCAGAATCATGAAGGTCCTGAACAAGTCCCTGTCAGAATCACGAAGGCCCGGAACAAGTCCCAGTCAGAATCATGAAGGCCTTGAACAAGTCCCAGTCAGAATCATGAAGGCCCTGAACAAGTCCCTGTCAGAATCATAAAGGCCCTGATCAAGTCCCTGTCAGAATCACGAAGGCCCGGAACAAGTCCCAGTCAGAATCATGAAGGCCCTGAACAAGTTCCAGTCAGAATCACGAAGGCCCTGAACAAGTCCCTGTCAGAATCACGAAGGCACTGAACAAGTTCCAGTCAGAATCGTGAAGGCCCTGAACAAGTCCCAGTCAGAATCACGAAGGTCCTGAACAAGTCCCAGTCAGAATTGTGAAGGCCTTGAACAAGTCCCTGTCAGAATCGTGAAGGCCCTGAACAAGTCCCAGTCAGTATCACGAAGGTCCTGAACAAGTTCCAGTCAGAATCATGAAGGCCCTGAACAAGTCCCTGTCAGAATCACGAAGGCCCTGAACAAGTCCCTGTCAGAATCACGAAGGCACTGAACAAGTTCCAGTCAGAATCGTGAAGGCCCTGAACAAGTCCCTGTCAGAATCACGAAGGCCCTGAACAAGTTCCAGTCAGAATCGTGAAGGCCCTGAACAAGTCCCAGTCAGAATCACGAAGGTCCTGAACAAGTCCCAGTCAGAATTGTGAAGGCCTTGAACAAGTCCCTGTCAGAATCGTGAAGGCCCTGAACAAGTCCCAGTCAGTATCACGAAGGTCCTGAACAAGTTCCAGTCAGAATCATGAAGGCCCTGAACAAGTTCCAGTCAGTATCACGAAGGTCCTGAACAAGTCCCTGTCAGAATCATGAAGGTCCTGAACAAGTCCCAGTCAGAATCATGAAGGCCCTGAACAAGTCCCTGTCAGAATCATGAAGGCCCTGAACAAGTCCCTGTCAGAATCATGAAGGTCCTGAAAAAGTCCCTGTCAGAATCACGAAGGCCCGGAACAAGTCCCAGTCAGAATCATGAACGCCCTGATCAAGTCCCTGTCAGAATCACGAAGGCACTGAACAAGTTCCAGTCAGAATCGTGAAGGCCCTGAACAAGTCCCTGTCAGAATCACGAAGGCCCTGAACAAGTTCCAGTCAGAATCGTGAAGGCCCTGAACAAGTCCCTGTCAGAATCACGAAGGCACTGAACAAGTTCCAGTCAGAATCGTGAAGGCCCTGAACAAGTCCCTGTCAGAATCACGAAGGCCCTGAACAAGTTCCAGTCAGAATCGTGAAGGCCCTGAACAAGTCCCAGTCAGAATCACGAAGGCCCTGAACAAGTTCCAGTCAGAATCGTGAAGGCCCTGAACAAGTCCCTGTCAGAATCACGAAGGTCCTGAACAAGTCCCAGTCAGAATTGTGAAGGCCTTGAACAAGTCCCTGTCAGAATCGTGAAGGCCCTGAACAAGTCCCAGTCAGTATCACGAAGGTCCTGAACAAGTCCCAGTCAGTATCACGAAGGTCCTGAACAAGTCCCTGTCAGAATCATGAAGGTCCTGAACAAGTCCCAGTCAGAATCATGAAGGCCCTGAAAAAGTCCCTGTCAGAATCATGAAGGCCCTGAACAAGTCCCTGTCAGAATCATGAAGGTCCTGAACAAGTCCCTGTCAGAATCACGAAGGCCCGGAACAAGTCCCAGTCAGAATCATGAAGGCCTTGAACAAGTCCCTGTCAGAATCATGAAGGCCCTGAACAAGTCCCTGTCAGAATCATAAAGGCCCTGATCAAGTCCCTGTCAGAATCACGAAGGCCCGGAACAAGTCCCAGTCAGAATCATGAAGGCCCTGAACAAGTTCCAGTCAGAATCGTGAAGGCCCTGAACAAGTCCCTGTCAGAATCACGAAGGCCCTGAACAAGTCCCTGTCAGAATCACGAAGGCACTGAACAAGTTCCAGTCAGAATCGTGAAGGCCCTGAACAAGTCCCTGTCAGAATCACGAAGGTCCTGAACAAGTCCCAGTCAGAATCATGAAGGCCCTGAACAAGTCCCTGTCAGAATCATGAAGGCCCTGAACAAGTCCCTGTCAGAATCATGAAGGTCCTGAACAAGTCCCTGTCAGAATCACGAAGGCCCGGAACAAGTCCCAGTCAGAATCATGAAGGTCCTGAACAAGTCCCAGTCAGAATCATGAAGGCCCTGAACAAGTCCCTGTCAGAATCATGAAGGCCCTGAACAAGTCCCTGTCAGAATCATGAAGGTCCTAAACAAGTCCCAGTCAGTATCACGAAGGTCCTGAACAAGTCCCTGTCAGAATCATGAAGGTCCTGAACAAGCCCCAGTCAGAATCATGAAGGCACTGAACAAGTCCCTGTCAGAATCATGAAGGCCCTGAACAAGTCCCTGTCAGAATCATGAAGGTCCTGAACAAGTCCCTGTCAGAATCACGAAGGCCCGGAACAAGTCCCTGTCAGAATCATGAAGGCCCTGAACAAGTTCCAGTCAGAATCGTGAAGGCCCTGAACAAGTCCCAGTCAGAATCACGAAGGCCCTGAACAAGTTCCAGTCAGAATCGTGAAGGCCCTGAACAAGTTCCAGTCAGAATCGTGAAGGCCCTGAACAAGTCCCAGTCAGAATCACGAAGGTCCTGAACAAGTCCCAGTCAGAATTGTGAAGGCCTTGAACAAGTCCCTGTCAGAATCGTGAAGGCCCTGAACAAGTCCCAGTCAGTATCACGAAGGTCCTGAACAAGTCCCAGTCAGTATCACGAAGGTCCTGAACAAATCCCTGTCAGAATCATGAAGGTCCTGAACAAGTCCCAGTCAGAATCACGAAGGTCCTGAACAAGTCCCTGTCAGAATCACGAAGGTCCTGAACAAGTCCCAGTCAGAATCATGAAGGCCCTGAACAAGTCCCTGTCAGAATCACGAAGGTCCTGAACAAGTTCCAGTCAGAATCGTGAAGGCCCTGAACAAGTCCCTGTCAGAATCACGAAGGTCCTGAACAAGTCCCAGTCAGAATCATGAAGGCCCTGAACAAGTCCCTGTCAGAATCATGAAGGCCCTGAACAAGTCCCTGTCAGAATCATGAAGGTCCTGAACAAGTCCCTGTCAGAATCACGAAGGCCCTTAACAAGTCCCTGTCAGAATCATAAAGGCCCTGAACAAGTCCCTCTCCCAACCGTGTCAGTTATTGCTAAAATAAATCTGCAGCCATTAAGTCATTACTTAGTCGGCTAAAGTTCTTCTCATTGATATTTCTAAATGATCCCACAGACTGTGTGAGTCAGTAAGCTGTGGTTAGCAGCTTTACTGGTGGTTGAAGTTGTTAGACACGATCATTATCTACTGTAAAAAGGTAAAAAATTGCAGAATTTCACAGTTGTGTTGCTGAGTTTGTTATGAAAGATCTTAAGCTTCATTCAGAGCGCAGTTGTTTAATGTGTGCTCTGCAACCATCTGTAAGTTAATAATGTTCCTCAGAGGTAAACTATTATGTCATTTTGTGTGGCACTTCTGTTGACAGTTAAAGATAATTGATCATTTGTATTTGAAATGCTTTAATATTTCGAAACCCAGGGACACGATGCTTGTACTGCATTGTTGCACTTTATTCAAGGTTCTGGGAACAAGCTGCTGTCAGCAGGTGCAGAATGAGCAGAAGAGCTCATGGCCAACGTTTCCCCACAGTTGTCACACTCATTTAGTCCTGGGAATGTAGCCGTGACCTCTCTTGCATCCGTTTGCATCTTCGGATAGAACATGCTGGCACTTTCATTTTATTTTATTTTTCAAATACACTTTCTGTACACACTCGAAGTTAAAATTACCGGACTCTCCCTGTTGGGAAGCAACATTGCCTGGATAAACAAAGTCCTTGTCAGTTGTTGGGGGACCGGGGCTAATGTGAAATGGGCCACTGCAACAAGACATATATGTACTAGAGAGGATAAATATGGCAATTTTATTTAATAAAATGAAAGAATTTGGTATAGCTCTGCGACGTCCAGCATAGTCACCAATGTGCAATTAAACCAAACAGCTGAGTTTAGCAGTGACCACCCTTCAGCAAAGGGTCAGGCTCATCACTCAAATTAGATCTCTGATTAAACATGGTTCTAAAAGAGATTGATATCATATTTGACCAGTAGAGGAAATGGTTTCCACGTCCTTTTAACTGCAATGACGTTATAACAGAAAAGTTTGATTCTTCCAGGGAACCCAATGTTTCCTCTGACCTCTGCTCGCAGTTTTTTTCCAGCGTAACAAAAGTGCTTCATGACCTGTTTAAGAGGAACTGCTCTTTCACATCATCCAGCGTCAGTCTGACTGCTCGTGACAGCAGCAACAGTACGGCCTCACTGTCCCCGTGAACGCACACTTCTTTCCTTACATTCACTCCCTTTCACCACTTTCATCCAACCACGCCCGTCTGATCAAGATAACAGCACTAAAGTATTTCCCTTGTTTCCTTTTCTGCTCTCCAGCCCCCTCATCATCTGGCTCCCTGAACTCCTCTCCTTTTTGTCGTGTCACCA